>JABMBV010002036.1:0-11384 GCA_018906735.1 Mesochorus sp. PSUC_FEM 10030011 | reverse complement strand
GAAAAAACTTTTACCAACACCGGGATTCGAACCCGGGACCTCCCGAATGTTCTGGCTGAGAGGCTAGCACGCTAACCACTCGGCCATCACACCGGTTTATAAAAGTGGTAATATAATTTGCATTATTTTCAGTAAGAACCATGCCGCTTGTTCCGAGTTCGTTTCATGCTGTTCAGTTGGTGTATTCATTTCTTTGGGCTGATAGGAAAGTTTCCTTGAATCCTACGATTGTAAATTTTCAAACGAGAAAAAAAAACATTGATTATTTTATTCAGTCGCAATTATTCACATACTTTAAGCAATTAAAAATTCGGTGAAATTACAACTCATACTATTGTATTTTAACCTTCTGATGGCCGGGATGACATCAATTGACGTCATATGGAATAAAACAATTTTTTTTTGTTTACCTGATGCATTTATTTTCGACTTATTGTGACTTATTGAATATTACTCTATTGTCTACTTAAACCTAAGATCTGTCATATTTTACACACAGTGAACATTTTAAGTGGTAGAGGGCTAAAATGGGACACGAAATACAGATCTCCCCGTGTATAATCCTTTGTATTATCACTAGTCAAATTGATAAAAATGACAAAATTATCATCTACTATCTATTTTGATCAATATAAGCAATATGATATTTCTCAGCAACATTTAAAACCTTTTAAAAACCTTTTTTTTTTAATTTGAAAATTTTTTTTGAAAACTTGAAAATTTTAACATTGTCTTATACGTCTTTTATCGCTATATACTATCACTTTGGAAACGTATATATGGAAAATTCTGGCAAACTTGCACCTTTTCATTGAAAAAAATTGCTGGCTGTCAGCGGGTTAAAAACATTGAAAGAAAATTTAATTCAAACATAAAAAGATAGTCTTACCTTTACGGGACTGGAGCTAACCGATTCAGCGAAATACAAAATCAGAACAAATGCCAGCATGATAGTGAAACAAAATAGACCTGAAGATTCATAGAAAAAAGTGTGTATTCGTAATTGAACTTTGGATTATTTCGAAATTTGTGTACATACTAAACCGCTTACCTTTCATTTTTGCTTTGACGTTACAATTCCTCAATTCACGAATACAAATATCGGTAGAGTGTAAGATATTTTGTAATTTATAATCTAGCTGGTAAGTTTGACTTTGTTATAAAAATCGATTTGAGAACACAGTATTGCCTTGTACAATTCTGACTTTCGAATGACTAACAATCTTGATATCAAAGTGTTTATATATCGTTGAACAAATAACAATCTAAATCATAAAAGGATACAATTAGAATAAAAAATAATTGTGTCGTGTTGTCGTCATTGCCACGGGTCAAATCGATGTTCCCTCGAAACCAAAATCATATCGAAATCCTATCGTTATAATTATAATAGTATAAAAAAAATACATGTAAAATCGTCAGATTTAATTTTTCGATAAGAATTTATTGAAAATGTATATGAATGTTCTCGAACATCATATCAAGTCGTTTGAAAAATTTAAGGAGGATTTATCGATTAGTTATAAAAAAGATATTTAGCTCATTAACGTCAATAGGACAGGTTGTTTGACGTATATCTTTTGAAACAATCATATTTTTTATTGATTTTTCAGGAAATTTCTTTGACGTCACGCCCAACAGACAATATGACAGAGTGTATTGCGGAGCCGCGTGTTCCGAGGCATACGAAAAATTTGTCAAGCGGTTCGTCAAAGTTGGTGGTATCCTCATAATGCCGTACAATAATAATTTGATAAGCATCGAAAAGGTGACCGATGAACGTTGGATCAATCAAATGATGTTGCCTGTATCGTTCGCCTCATTGATAGCCCCATCGGATGAAATTGAAAAAACTGTTGTTGAATTACGTGAGTATAATTTTTTACTTATTATTGAGAAAATAATTTTATCAACGTGTTTTACGATATTGAAAAACAACGAAATTCTTTATTGACCCGATTAAATATTTGTGGCAAACTGTAAAATCTTTTAGAGTACAAATATAATAATAATAAATAATACGAAAAATCATGAAAGTATGTATTTAATTTATTTTTATTCATTTCTCTCTTACATATTTTTTTTTATTTTTTGATGGACAGAAAAAAAATAGTTTTTATTGATAGAAAAAAAAAAAAATTTCCTCGCAGCTTTCTGGGAACCGAGAAAACTTCAGGAGCTGTGTCGTTCGACGATAAGGGAACATCTACGAAATATGGTGTGGTCCGATAACAAGGATTTGGTCGATTCAAAAATGATGGATCTCAGCAAAATTGTTCGTTTGTCGCCGAAAATAATGTCCACGATTGAATTTGAATATCCAGGTAGATTCAATTTTCCAACCTACAACTATCCCCGCGAATGTAAATTTCAACGATCGTTTTAACTCGATCATATTATCACTTTTTACGGCACTTTATCAGGTTATTTTGGGTTGCTGAAGACTCGATGCATGCTCAAATGCGTAATTTGCAGTCAAAAATGGCATTCAATTCTGGTGAAACACTCTTAAATACTTCTACTTTAAGGGCACACGATAAAAATTGCAACAAAATTTATTTGTCCTAAGGATGAATGAGGCATGCCTTATCGCATAACGAAAATGCAATGAATAGGCGATTTTTTTCGCCAACAAACTTTAAACCGATTTTTCCTGAAAACTATGCGTTTCTGGCGGTTTTTATGTCCGAATACACTTTTGTAGGAAATATTACGATCTTTCGATTGCGTCGGGAACGATCCGTATTGGATAAAAAGCAACCGAGATATGAGCGGATGAAGGTAAACGAAAATGCAATAAATCGGCGATTTTTTTCGCCAACAAACTTTAAACCGGTTTTTTCCGAAAACTATGCGTTTCTGGCGGTTTTTAGGTCCGTATACACTTTTGTAGGAAATACAATCCCAGACGAAAATTGTATTCAATGAGAATTTTCGTACCTCGCGACTCAATAAAAATCTGAAAAAATCAACAACATTTGGCATGACATGAACAAAAATAATCAATAACAATATCGCTTAAAATAAATTTCTTGTAATTTCTATTTTTTCTATTTTCTAATTTTTGTTTTTTAAATTAAAAAAAATTGTGAAATACAAACAAAAAAACTGTAATTTTTATATATGTTTTTGTAGACAGTTCAATTATCGATTAAGTTTCAGAGACATTGAAAAACAAAATGGCATAAAAACAGCTATTTTAAAAATTTGAAAACGGAAATTTCTCAAAGAAAAACAAGAAAATTCTGAAAAAAATATGAACGTTCAGATAAATGCACACTTTTGATTTGTACAAGAAAAAATATAAACTACCAGAAAGTGATTACAAAATTATTTGTTTGTTTAATTTTTGGGCGTTATTATAGTTGATTATTTTTGCTCATGTCACTCCAAATGGTGTTTAATTTTTTCAGATTTTTATTAAGTTGCGAAATACGAAAATTTTCATTGAATACAATTTTTGTCTAAGACTACTCATACATCCTCAATTGTGTTTATGACCGCAGCCATCTCTCAAAAGAAATGATACAAACGAAAAATGGCTCGGGTCTCCAAAGACCCGCGATAACTGAATCGAGTTAATAAAATTCCAATTTGGATCTTTCTTCTACCTTCTTCTTATATTTTGTCCATTTTGATGAAGAAAAAAACCGTAGTGATTTGCGATCTTAGGTACTTCAGAGTCATAATAAGCCGACACAAAACAGTTTTTCGAAATCTATTAACACTCAAAATATTGAACTTTTGAAAACTGGTGTCTCCACCATTATAAATCGATCAGACTCATTTGATCTTTATATTCTTAAAAATTTCAGACAGACTGAAACAGTATAATATATAAAACTGGTAACCGACTGTGGTGGGTGCGCAGTTGGTGCGTGGTTCGGGCGGTTACAAGCAGCATTGGCCGCGGCCAATACTCGGATCGGTGACCGCTCGAGCCGCGCACTGATTAGCCCACTGTACCACTGAGCGGGAGGCGATTTTTCCGACAAATGGGTATTCCTGCTCGAGTTTACTCGCAGTAATGCCCAGGAGTTGTTGGAAGCGCCGATTGTATCGGCCCAGGTTTTCCGCAGTTTCCCTGAATCCTAGTGCAAATGCGATACAGATTGAGGTTCGGGAGGAGTGGCTGCGGGCAACACTCTGGCATTCTCACCCACCCAGAAGGAAGGTAGAGAAGGGAGATGGAAAGTAACGAACAGTGGAAGGAAAGAAAAAGTTGGGTGGGTGACTAAAAACCCAAATGGGTATACAAGTAAAACTCCCAATTTTTTTTTTTTTTTTTTATAAAACTGGTAAGCCGCTTGGGCAAAATTTGCTAACTCAGAAAATGTAAGTGCGCTTATCGATAGATATTAACCCAAATAAACCCAAACAAATATTATCCTTATTAAATTTCGATGATCTTATTTCTTATAATCTTTTTGTGAATTTATAAATCAAGACCAAGATATAGCATATAAAAATTATGACTTAAGGTTTGTATACATTTTTCGACTTTCCTTTATAAAGACTCCAGAAGAATTGCATGCAAAACCAAAATAAACCCAAACCGAAAATTGTGCATCATAATTTTTTTTTTATATTAATTTTCCCTCGGATGCATACAATAACACACAAAAATTCATCGCTACCAAATGCGTAGTTCGGGAGCTACTTTCGAATTTTTAGTCAAATTTGTAAAGTTCGAAATAACAGAATTTTTTACCGCCATCTTGAAACCTCAATTTAAGATTTTTTTAATCTCCGTTCAAGTTCGTAATCAGTGACCACTAAAATTCTTGTATAGCAAGTTTTAGCGAAATCAAGTAATATTTAAATTTTATGGTCGCCATCTTAAATCCGTCATTTTGAATGTTCATGAAATCCAAATTCAGATGCGTAATTAGCGATCCAAAAAACCTCTGTACGCTAATTTTTATTTAAACTCATTGGTCCAAAAATATCATCAAAATTTGGGACTTTCAGGAGGATTTTTCAAAAAAATTTTTTTCATACAAACCTTGTCTTGACAATAGCGAAGAAAACGAAAAAAAAAGTCAAATCGGTCAAGTCGTTCTCGAGTGATGCGCGCGCTTCCATACATGGTTTATTTCATTTTTATTTATATCGATTAATAATTCATGAAAAATGTAAGAAATAATACATGTAGTTATCACTTATCACCAAGAGAGAGCAGGCTCAGGTTAAATTATCGAACAACACGGGATTTTTTCAAATATTTTCAAAAATATTGTTATAACTCCTCAGATTTTGCAAATCAAAGGCAAAAACATTTCTTCACCGTGTATAGACGACGGTCGGTGTTCGGTTTTGAGGATGTCGAACGCACTTGCTGTATTGGCTTCAGTTTTTCCCTACTTTTTTATGTCCTATCTCAAATGCGGTACAATAGAGAAGGAAGTCGGTCTGCAACCGAAAAGGAGGGGAGAAGAAAGGTCATAAAAAATCAGAGAGGATATAGAGTAAAACAACTAATGAATGGAAGAATAAGCGTCCCACATTTATTAGCCCCGTTAAAAGAAATGTTGAAGAATACGCTGCGACGACGTAGGCATATACAACTGGGCCCAAGACTTTATATTTAAGGAGTTTGGATACACTAAATCAATATGCTTGAAATTTCATAAAATTTCGTGAATATATTCTTTAGTATTATATATGTCAATAGAAATTTTTTCAAATTTTTTAATATAATATAATCGAGTTTTTCTTACTCGTCGGGCCCGGTTTTATGAAGGATAATCGTATAGTTAGCTAATTTTCCCCACAAAAATTAAGTTCCCCCACCGATGTCTCAATCTGTAGAGCCGCGTAATGGCGTTGGTCGCTACTACAGTTCGAACCAAACAAAAGTATTAAAATTTGTCCAACACGCAGTTAGGGGAATTAGGGGCGTAGGGGAAGAGGCTCAAGGTGGGGGAACTTAATTTTTGTGGGGAAAATTAGCTAACTACGATTATCCTTCATAAAACCGGGCCACGGCGTGCTACAAGTTTTACTATAAATTATTACTATTTTTCCCCAATTCAGATTGTACACAAACTATTAGATACGATTCTAATACAATCTATAAATTTTTCTCAACAATCTCGTTTTTTTTTTTTTAATTTTTTTGATTTTTTTTAAAAAATTTTGGATTTTTGTCTACATTTGTTTATTAATTGGTTTTTGTCGGTTTATCGGTTGGTTTACCCTGCGAGAAAACATATTAGGAGCATTAACGACAAGCAAGAATTTATAATTACAAGTTTATATATTTATAGACACGTTTGTTTTTAGAAGTACTTTCTTGGACGGAGCCATTGCCGCAGCACGTGATGGAGCCGATAGTATACGGGGTAATTGTTCAGATAATGAAGGAAGTACGCTGGCAGAGACTCTGCGGAATGTACGTTGAGCAAGAGGCCTCGGATACGAGCAGCGATTCCGACGACTGTTTCAATATTGGCCGTTTCCTGAATATCGTGCAAGCGCAAGCGGATTCAACGAATCGGGTGAATAATTCCGAGAGCGAGGAGGAATCGTGGGAAACCGTGAGCGGTAGGGTCAGCCACGAGGATGCTATGGATATTGCAGTAGTGGAAGCCCCGAATATTAAAGAAACGGATAACGTTGAAATGAAGGAAGAAACGAAGGAGAAGCAGGGCGATAGCAGCAGCAACAGCGGCGGCGGCGGCGGCGGCGGCGGCAACGTCCGATTGTCCGGTGCAAAACGCAAATGTTCCGATCGAGAATCCGACGAGAGTCCGGATAATTCGAGTCGTAATAACAGACGCACTTGGGAGGAAAATAGTACCCAATCTTCGCGTATGCTCTTCCCCACCATCATGGCCACCGCCACGAATGACGAGAGCAAGATCGACGGGGACGAGGACGACGATGAAGATAAAGATAAAGATGAAGATGAAGATGAAGATGACGAGGATGAGAGCAATCTCTCTCCCTCGGATCTCCGCGGCCTCCATACTATGGCCATGAACATGAAGTATTCCATGGTTGACCTTAACCACCGTGTGTATGACGACAGTGATCCCACCTGCAGGTACCTCCGCAGCCTCGACACTGAGGCAATGGCCATGATGAGGAATGGGGATATTTCCGGCCCAAGTTCCTATTTAACAACATGGGACGATGACGACGACGACGATGATGAAAGCGATGACGACGACGATGATGAAAGCGATGACGACGACGATGATGAAGACGACGACGACGACGACGACGACAACGACGACGACAAATCTAACGATAACAGGGAGAACGGTTGGAGGAACTTCAAGCCGATGAAATCTTTGGCTAAAAATAATTCCAAGGCTCCGGACAATATCGACGTTATAACGAACGATGATGAGAGTCCATTTTCGACCGATCGATCATTGTCCCACGAGGAACATCCTGACGAGATAGAAAATTGCGTTTCTGAACAATTCAAGAAGAAAAACCATTCGCAGGAACGTGAAAAATTGAAGATCGAGAAGGATTGTTCCGACTCGTCGAGCGACAATGTCCGGCAAAAAGGTCGTTGCGACAGGAAACGTGCTGCATTAAAAAACAACAAGTGCGATAAGTGCGGGAAAAAATCCTGCATATGGAAATCCAGCGTATCGGCCTGTCCTGAAAATTTCTCGCATATTCCTGAGAGCTCGTCGACGAGCGCTGAAACTTCAGTTTTCTCAGATCCCGAGGGTGGCGTAGGTATATTTTTTCGTTGGATACGCAAAGAACAGTTTTCATGTTTATTGAAGGAAAAGATTAACAAGTTACCGCTACCTCTACCTCTCCGTTTATACGTGAATTATAATCGGGAATTATAATTTAATACTCAATAGTATGCATTATATTATTATTATTATTATTACTATTATTGTCATTCTAAAGAAACTCCGAAGGTGTATTTTACAATAAGTTTAATTGATGAATCTCAAGTTACTTGTGTTCCCCAGGAATAAAAAAAAACTACTTTTCTCATATGGTAGTTGTCTTGTCAAAATCGTTTTCTCAGGTAAATTTTGAAAAGAATTTATGTTGTGCAGAAAAATGCAACAAACTGATTTCCAAAAAATCAAGTCATTCTGACGTTGTACATTTCGTTCGGTATTTGTAGTCGAAGATGAATAATTTCTTCGTCTAGACACGAGATATCATTGATCTTCGAGAATATTTTACAAACTGTACGTCAAAATTACTCAATTTTTTATCAGTTGATTTGTTGCCCCTTTTTTGCACGATATATATTTTTTCAGAATTTTTCTAGTAAAACGATTTATACCTTTGAAAATATTCTCATAAAAAAAAGCAACTCTATCACTATCTTTGGCCAAAGATCATTGAAAATTGTATTATATAATTGTCACGAGATATGATAAATATTTTTGTGGGTATCGAAATTTCATGAAACAAGTTTTATCTAATGTAAACTCCATATATATATATATACTATGTGTATGTCTGTAATTCACGAGTCTATTAAAACAACAGAATTATATTGGAGGAAAATCGATGTTGGATAAAATAACTAAACAAAAACGTTTAACAATGTGTAATTTTTTTTCAATAGAATCCCCTATTGGATTCTCGCGTCTGAATTTTGTTGCTCTTGTTCGTCACTATAGGGGGCGTATCCCTCGTTTTACGTGCAAACCGTACGTGCAAATCCCTCGAGAGACACCGGGATAAATGTCTCTTTTACGACGTCAGTGAAATCGTAACGATGCTTTTTGGAAGTTTTCTAATATTTCTTCGTTATAATAACATCAGGTTACCTAATATTTAAGGTGGTCGTGCAACTATCGCTATTATTAAATAATGTCTTGAAAAATTGCATGAACGTTGTCGGTGTATGTAAGATTGTGTGTACAAAAATTAAGAAAGGGTCACCTTCTTAATAATGATGATTATTAAAAATTTCAATTAAAAAATTATCATATTCAGCATCAAATATCTTTTACAACTAATCGTTAACATCTTTTTAAATTTTTTATACGTAATGAAATGATATTCAATAACATATTCACACAAGTTTTCAATATATTATCTAACAAAAATTAATTCTCATGATTTTACATTTATTTCGTACATACTATTGTGATTATAACTGCACGACCACCTTAAGGTACGAGTCTCGCTACAATCATTATTGGATAAATTATTTTTTTTTTGCAATTATAAATGTGTTTATGTGATAAACTATTATCTAATGAAAATATGTGATGCCTTACCGGAGATTTCAACGAGTAATCTTAGATTGAAAATGGAAAAATAAACGCGTCAATATATCGGAAACTTATTCCATCCGCAATATAATAACCGAATTCTTCACTCTGGCAATTAAGTGTCGTTGATATTAAAGTTGCAATTAAAATCTAAAGACTTGAACGTAATTATAAAAATATAGAATCGCTATTCAAAGAGAATTTTTAAGATCATTTGGGTTAAAACGTTATTAAATAGCTGAGCTAAAAAAAAAATCCGTTTTCAAACTTTAATGCCACTATTTAGGGTCTTATTACAATCAGAGAGATCTAATAATATTTTTTTTTCGAAAAATTGAGACTTTCTTTCATTTATGGTATTTTTTTGTAATGTTTTTTTTTTTTTAATTTAAAATGGATAAATAATCTTTATTCAAAAATTCGTTTTTTAAAAATTTTCGAAAAATTCAAAGGGTGTTCCCGTCAAGACGATTACATCAAAAAATTCAAAAAAATTCAGGATATCTTTTTTGATCCATACATTTGATTCAAATGCTTATTTATTTTCTCCGCTGACCACCCGACCCTATTTTTGCATATGTTTGGTGGAACGACTCATACACAAAATAATATGTTTACAAATGCAAAATCAACATTGTATCCAGAGTTATACCCAAACCAAATCGGTGCTTCTAAATTATTTCTAATAATAAATTACGAAATATTAAATTGAGCTTGAATCCGAAAAGTTTTTATCATCCAAAGATTTTTGCGATACAGAAAAATTGTTTTACATTTTGTTTTCTTTCAACAATTTATGAATCGTCATTTAACTACCACGTAGTGAAACTTCTACCTTAAATTATAAAAAAAGATAGCCTAAGTGGAATGAGCACGAATATTTCAAGGCAACACGATACCGAAAGACACGGCGGCAGTATCTGATGGACATCAAGTTATTAACGAGAAGTAACGTAAACTGTCTCGATTTGCAGCGTGCTCTGTTATTCAGCAAACTTGCTTGAAAACCATTGAATTCAGGCCAACCCGTTTTTCACGAGAAACCAAAGCCCACATACTAAATTTGAAGACAATTTCCTAATGTAAAGTTCTTTTTTTTTCAATCAATTCTCATTGCGATCTCTATATATTCATTTCCCTTCTATCATGCCATATATATCTTCTCGACCAAAAAAAAACCAAAATTAGAAGCCGCAGAAATGTTCCAAATATGTGCAGCAGCGCTCCTAGCGGTGGATGGAAGAATTTTCAGACAATAGAATAAGGTTAACTTATTTGCGCCCACTTCGAAAGTTCAAAACGTGAATATTTTGGCACAATCCAACCAATCGGGACAAAGTTGAGCTTAGACCTTGCATAAATTTGGCAAAAAACATCCGAGCTATTGCATTATTTGATCATTTAAATCGTATCGAAGAAATTACGATGTCAGTTTTGTACGTTTTGTATCTCTCGTTCTATCGCGTACTGGTATGTCACGTGATCCACATGGTATTCGTTTTTATGATTGCCCCTTAATGTCTTTTCGTGCGTATACCGCTCTCGGCTCAATTATACGTCGTCCCGTAGAATCCAGGATTTTTTGTCTCGTTGGCACATCCCTCGCGATCGAGAGACGCTTAGAGGAGGGAGTTCGAACGGGAGGGTGCGCGCTGAAAGATTTCCTCGCGCGGAAGAGGCTAACGCCCAACCCCATCTATAGTGTTTCGCACGCTCAAACCATTAATATCTGTATATGTGTGTGTGTGTGTGTGTGTGTGTGTGTGTGTGTGTGTGTATACATATATTCATATGGTTTTCTCTATATAGAGAGAAGCTTACTGTAAGGGGTAGCTAGGGGAGGCAGAGAGGGGACGGTTCATACTCCCCCACACGGAAAATCCTTCTTCGATCTACCGGAGCAACGTAGAGCAGCACAGGTCCAGTGACTATCCCCAGTCTAGTCGGGATACTCCACTGAGCTCGTGTTGCAATATTTGCTCTCGCGGTGCTTTCACTCGATCCACAGATGTACATTTGTAGAATTTTCTTTTTTTTTTATCTCATTTACTTTGCCTGTAAACTCGATAAGGATATTATGAGAAAGAAGGAACAACGATTCGTTGAGATTATTTTGTATTTATGATTCTACACAAATTATTCGTAAATTAATATAATAATATTTTT
>JABMBV010002025.1:0-11385 GCA_018906735.1 Mesochorus sp. PSUC_FEM 10030011 | reverse complement strand
AAACATTATCTTATATTTTTCAATAGTTTTGTTGTCTAGCAAAATATGTATAAAGTTTTGCAGATTAAATTTTTAGTGGATTATTTTTTTTCTATTTAATATCAATCAATAAAAGTTTAGTACTTAATATTTTGGTGAGAGGATCAGCATGATTGTAGCTCCATATTGACATTTTATATTGCGCTGTATTAACTAGAACGTTTTATTGGATTATCACAAAATTACATTTTCGAGGGATTTAAATTTGTTCTTTTTTACACTAATCTCCATGACTTATGATATTTTTGATATTCACATGGATTACAAAGCAATTGAAATAATAGCAGGAAAAAAAAATGAAAAATTGCCGTTTGAATTTCTCGTGCCATGTGATGTAAAATGTCACGGTCGTTTAATCGAATTTTGGGTGAAATAAATAATTGATTTTATTCACGATGAGTGAAAATTTTCTAATCGAATAAAAAATAAAATAAACAATATTTAAAAATAACAAAACTTTGTTTTTTATCAGTCTATTTTGTAGAAATCCAACAAATTCGAAATTCCATATGGATACAACTTTAACTCTATATTAAAATTCTTCATTCTTTCAAAGTTTCAAAAATACTTTTGAAAAATCTTCGAAAACTCCAAACCAAACGAAAATGGTAAAAAAAAACGGTTCAAGTGAGCGTGTGACCGGTGTTTTATCACGACGTGTATAACGCGAATTTGATGGTTAAAAAATTGTATCTTTTTTCTCTCGTGCCTCTACTTTTTTTCTCTCGCGCAACCTTCCACCTACGATTATATGGTAAAATATGCGGAAAAGAAAAATCTGTTTGACCGTATACGCGCGTGGTCCCGAGGATAATAAAATATGCACGAAGAAAACAAAAGGCATTTACTCGATAAAAATTCGACGTAACATTTCGCTGGCTTGTTTTTCACTTTCCGAGTTATCCTTTCCATCCGAAATAGTGTAAATAATTTATTCTATTTTTTTTTTATTTTCTCTTTTTCGCGTTTCCAGCAGCACAGCTGTGAATTTTTTGTGTAAAATTGAAAAGAAAAAGTTTGTTTTTTCGATAAAAACACTCGGTTTACACGAGCGAGATGTGTCGGTACATCATTGAAATTACATATTCATTGTACATACGCAGTTATGAAACACACGCGTGCGGTAAAACGAGTACAGGAATATATACAGACGGAAAAATAAAATGTCGAAAGAACGACGACGTATTCATCCCTCGGGCGTACTGCGAGGCGTCATGCACATATGCACTCGTGTATACTTTTCGTATTTCAATATAGAAAAATTGAAATAGAAAAAAAAAAAAGGAATACCGAAAATGAAAAAAAGCTGCACGTATTATGCGTCCTCGTACCGGGAACTTTAAGATCGACGCTTATTTATTCGTTTTTCGTTTTACTCTTTTCTACCTTTGTGTATGAAATCGACGAATGTAAATTGAGCTGTGGGTTACAAAGGGATGTTTTACCTTACAATGCATTGGTATGCAATATTATATACGAGCGACTTGCTCTGCATTCTCCGTTATATCATCAACGAATTTCTCGTATTACCAAACTCCGTTGGTGTTCCTTGTGAAATATAGTCAACCGGAACGAATGACGAATTGTATTGAGTCTAATATGAATTTTCATTATCATCAAATCGCTCGTCCAGCCGATTAAATGCAAAAGAAAAATGGCTGAAATAAAAAATTAGCCAATATTCCCTTTTTTTACGAGCTTCGTACATATCTTCGTGAAGCTTCATCGGTCTCGGGTAATGTTCTACATATGTATACGTGTATATATGCAGAGTTATGATGTAATTCTCGAGATCTCCGTCAGGACCTTTCCCCATGAGAACGGAAGTAGTTTAACATGCCAGGATTTTCCTCTTTCTTGGCACGATATATACGAATACGAGAAAAAAAACATATATATATGTATATAAAAATTTTTTCATATATTCTGAACAAAGCGAGCGTGCAAAAGGTTTGAAGTGTTTTTATATTAGATCTCTGTGACGTACAGATACTGCCATACGTTCTTTTTTATTTCTATGAGAAATGTAAGTGCGTATTGGACGGAATATCCTGTTCTTTTTGATCATCGAACGAATAATCTCGATATGCCTCTCAATGCTTTTATTTGAAATAAAAAAAAAAAAATTACATCTTTTATTACACCTTTATACTGGAAATTTCAATTTTTCTTTTTAATTCTCCCGATGATTGTTGCGTCGAATACAACGGTGAAATTCGCTTTTTATTTTTCTTCTTTTAGTTCGTGCGTGGGATGAAAAAAATGTAATTGAATAAAAAGTTTTAACGTTGAGTAAACAGCAATATTGAAAAATACATTAAAGTATTAAAAATGTAGAAGAATATTGGTCCTGTCATGATCCGCATTCTTTAATGGTTTCATTGAAAACAAACACAATTTACTTTTCGATCGAAATTTTCCTTCTCCCATTGTTTTTCGGGGCATTTGGTTCGATCGATATTATTTGATTGTTCTAAAAGCGAGGGGGTCCTGAGTACACAGGAGGCTTATTTTAATACCTGTTATATTCGCACACGAAAGTCTAGACTACGAGGTAATTTAAATAAAACGTTAATTCCGTATCGCACACTGGGTTTTATTTTTCTCACGCGGGAACGCGTTGTATAAGTTGTAATATTGAAATCACTTCTTGGTTAGTATTACTATAATTCATTTTCCGATAAGAATAAAAGTAATTGAATTTCATAAATAAAGAAAAAAAATGCACTCGAATACGACAGAAGGTTCTCAGAAAATACAGAAATTCAAGTATTATTGTACAGTCGAGCGTGAATGGAAACGACACATTTGCATTCAAATCATTCTCTATTGATATTAATTTCGCTGTTTATTCAATAGATAACGAGAATATGTAAACAGAAACATTTCATACGAATTTACCAGTTATATTATATTTGGTATGGAAAGAATACCCAAAGCTTTGAGGGAAAATTTACGAACCGAGAGCTTTGTATCAGACCAAGAGCTTTATACAATAACTTTGCGCGTCATTGTGTGAATGAAAAGTTAATTGTTCGAACTATTCAATCGTACAGAGTTGTTATATTTGTTTAAAACGTGATTTAGAGCACAGAAACGATGATGCCCAAAGCTTTAAAAGCTGATTTACGGACCGAGAGCTTAATGCTGAAAAGAGATGAATTTTTTAATTCATGCATTTATAATTAATAAAAACAAACAAACAAACAGAATAACAAAAAAAAGAAGTAAAAAAAAAAGACAAATGAAAATCTTTTCAACCATTTAATTGTATTAAATTGTTAATTTTTCTTTTTAATTCATATAAAATAAATTTAAAAACTATATCAAGCAGATGAAATATCAGAGGATAGAGCCTTTTATATCGATGCCTGTTAACACGAGAACCCGTGTCGTACAGAGGGGAGTTGAATGACAGAAAACTAAGTATTTTACCGGCGGCAACAGGTTGCCCATTTCTTGCTGCTCTTACCCTCTCGATATATCTCCTTGTAGTACGATAGGACTTATGGCTTTTAGTGGAAATAAAAATGAATAATATATTGCCTGGATTGTTGTATTGGAATCTCGATTGAATAAATAATATAAATAATAATAATAATGACAATAAAATCATTTGCACAAAAATAGAAAACTGAGTATTGGTGAATGTTTGCTCTGAAGTTTGATATTTAGCAGCTCACAAAATTGCTTATTATTATTGTGATTGTAATTTGGAATATAGAGTAAAAAAAAAAGTAATAATTTTAATGAATTCGAAACAATTTTTTTTTTCGAGAGAAGCGACATCGCGATAAGTTTTTTCGATTATACAACAATGCGTCAGCAACGAACGGATTCGTTGATCTTTAAGCTCGCTGATATGCCTAATCTATAACGATCACACGGGCATTCTATTTTCTGAAATTTCATTTCGTTAAATATATAGATTCAATACGGATAACTGTATCGCGTTTCGACCCTTTCACACACACACACACACATTCTATTTGTCCTATAAGTACTGACATGGCAACGCTGCGATAGCCCGGTTCGTTTTCGTATCACTTGATTTTACCTTTCGATTTTTATCTTTTTTTTTTATTTTATGAGCATTGAATTCGATAAATTTGGCTTCAAGAGTTTCTCATCGAGAATATATGAAAAATAATAATTATAAATAGTTACAAAACACAAAAGTATTACAATTTTTAATCGAAAAGTAACATCTTTCTTGAACAAAATTGAATTCAAAGTTAATCCAAAGCCCACCATAGAGGTTGAAAGTGAATTATCGGTATCTCAGATTGCGAGGAATGAGCTAATGATAATGAAAGTTCGGAGAGCTTGTTCGTGGTGCGGATTGATATAATTGATTTGGACGGCCCATCTGTGATTCGAGCAAAGGGAGGCTCAATCTCGACGAGTAAAAGCGTAGACCTCCGCGATTAATATTAAACGAGCTTAAGCACACGAGAGAATAGAAAATTCATGCGGATGAAATATACAGCCCGAAGATGTGCCCTTACAAACAAGGCTCGGTCGGTTCACCCGAGAAAATTTCAAGTTTCAAGTAAAACACTCGAACTCATGATATAAGTTGGGTGAGTGACGCGGCGAAAGTGGTCGTATAGTTGGCATTGTAGCGGAAAATATCGGAATGGGAGACTGAAGAAGGAAATGAGAAAAGGATGAGAGGTGAGGGGGGAGAAGAAAGATAGACAAAAAGCTCAAAGAGCTCGAGAAAACCCGATTTTCTTGCGTACTTTGACGTTCCTAGTGTGTAAGATGATTACGATTCTTATTGAGTCCTATCAGGGTATCGTCGGAGTGAAGCTAATGTACAAGGAAGTACGAGTACAAGGGTCGAGGACAGGCAAGAGCGCTTGGTGGAATGAAAAAGCGTATACGGGAAAGCCTTGGGATATTTCACTCCTTTGATACTCACAGCTCTCCCTCTCTCTCTCTCTCTCTCTCTCCCTCTTTCTTTCTCTCTCCCTCTCTCCCATTCTGTTTCGTTTTTCCTACATATTGTCAATTTCCCCTGTTGCTTTATGGGTTATCGCGATAATGTTCACGCTTGAAAAACCTTGAAAATAATGAAACACGTGCTTAAATCCCCTCGAGCTTGTCAGGAATAAAATTAATTCGAATAACAATTGTTACGGATTTTACAATCGTGAAAAAATTAAAACGCATTCATACAGGAACGAGGACACAAAGATAAATAAAAGTATATTATTATATGTTTCTCCGTGTCATATGGTGCACGCGTGGTCCCGTCAAACAATCCGTACAGTACATACAAGTTTTTTAATAATGTTGTACTTGATGCTTGGAACGTGGGTGTTATGAAATAGGTTTCGGTACGTTTTCCCACGCGTGGGAGCTACCGAAGAGGAAGGAACAGGGAAAGAGAGAGAGAGAGAGAGAGAGAGAGGGAGATATGTAATCCGTAAAATGACACCGTGGAATAGAGAGAAATAGGAGTTGTACGAAACTTGAGTACTTTGTCCTCCAACTGCTGTTTGATTAAAACACTACCAGGGACAAAGTTTTTCGTTGCAATTGCACCCATCACCCCAAAAACTTTGGAGCCAACGATCACCATGATACGTCTGGCAAGAAATTCTCTTACGAGATAGTTAATTCATATACAATAGTATAATTGTTCTGATTTTCGAACAAGACCTAAGAAAGCAAATTAAATTTGATTTTTTCTCGAATTGAACAAAATAAAACGATAAAATAACAAATTAAGTGTATGCCGAGCATACATCGGTTAAATTTGTTTCTGAATTTTTTATTCATATGAATTTAACCCAATCGAAAGAGTCAATGAATAGCTTATTTATTATTAAATTTAATTGAAAAGAAAAAAGAAACATTTTTTAATAGATAGTAGATATAAAATGACAATATATTGACAATCAAAAACTAAATGTATAAATAAAGTTATATAAAAAAAGAAGAAAAGAAAGAAAGCGGAAGAGAAAGGAAAAGAAAAAAGTACGTCGTGGAAAAAAACGTCTATTTCGATATCTACATTCACACAATGACTCTGCTAATTCTCCTCTCAGCCAAGTTTTCACCCCATCTAAGGCACATGTGGCACTTTTGTTTCTGCCGCGTCAGCTTCGCGTTATCTGTTCCTCAATTCTGACAAATACGGCCCTACACTCGGATATACTCGGGTCCAAAATGATGCTGGATTAAATTGATGACCCGGCGTTTGAATCCACGAAAATATCAATTAGAGGCAGGCAAACAAGTAAACTATGTCGAGACGAAAATTAAGAATTTTTTTCTTTGAATAAAAATATTTGAAAAAAAAAAGGAAACTTTGATTGAGAAAAAACTGCGAAACGTAAAAAATGAAACAAAGTTTGAAAACGATGGCTCGGGCGAATAATTTTCGAGAGAATGCACCAGACACACCTTTCTCGACACTTCAATTATTCTTTGAGGAAACAATCTCGAGCACGGAATTGAGACAGAAATTGGAAGGAAGGTGACAGTTCTCTCTGTGCACAAATGGGTACAAAATCTCTGCTATTATATGTAAGGTAAATATAGAGCACATCTTTCAGTGTGGAATTATTCCGAACAAATGCGCATTCGGAATTGAAGGCGCGCGCAGATTTTTGTGGGCTTTTCTGCTAATTATACATTTCAATTTATTCTTGTAACACGTTTTTTGTTCGAATAAAAATATCCTTAAATTTCAACAAGGTGCAAGCTTATTTGGCATTGAAAAAAAAATATAAAGAATAATGATATTTTTTATTTAAAAAGACGCATCCACGTTTTTTCATACTCGGAGGAAAAAAAAAAACGTTTACAAAAGAGTCTACGATGCGTAATGGAAATCTCGAGAGATTTGTACTGACAAAGAAGAAGCGGAGCAAATATGAAGACCAAGATTCACGAGAGAATTGAAGAAGAAACAAAGATGCATTCGTCGGATCGTGAATTCTCAAAGGTCTCGGGTGTAGAGAGTCTTGCTGTGATTTTTAGTCTTTATCTCTCTTTCTTTGCTATTTCTCTTTTGTATTTTATCTTGTGAAAGACTTGGATACGGTCCCAGCAGTTTTGCGGTGGTTACAGTGACTAATTCGGATTTACGCCAACGCAATACCGTCGCGAAACGTCGCTGGGAAGCTCGAGGAGAAGACAGGGATAAAAAAAGATGGGACGAAATATATATTTATTTATACAAGAAAAGGGTGAAAGAAACATTTTGAGATGGTTGCGGGTGTATTTGTCTCTCACATTTTCTCACGCTCGCTTACTGTAAATAAAAGTGTCGACGCTCGATGCTCCTTATCCGGAAGTTTCATTTCGCTCTATCTCGCGTGAACGAAGTATCGTTGACTACTAAATCGTTTAGTTTTTACACACACGCATATATATCTCCGAGCTCACCACGATATCTACAATAGCGAGTGACGCGTGAAAATCACCCGTGAATGGAATATATAATGCGCGAAAAACGTGTGTCACAGCCTCTCTGTTGTTTCGTTTATTTATAGGAAGAATCGGTCAAATCACGTTCGAAAAAATGTCGAGGTCGCTCAATTTGTTACCATTTATTGTCATAATTGAATTTTGAATTTTCATCGAAAACTCAAAAATATGTGTGTAGATGTATAAATACATTTCACCCCCTCGCATTCTCTTCTTCGCACAAACGCTAAACCGCGCGACCAACTAATCCTTCGATTTATGCGTAATCACCATCGAGATGATTCATTCAGTTCTAATAATTACATTGTTACAAATGCAAACTATTGTAGAATATAACGTTTGTTCCATTCGGATTTATGTAATATAATTAGAGAGCTTTGTACGATCCGGGCGGAGAATTATGTTGGGATATGTTTGACTGATATTCATATCATATTATACCATGATAATGTATAGTGTTTATTGATTGTGCTTATTAACGGGCTATCGCGATTGGCTACTATACAGAGATTATGAATCTTTAACGCGCAATTCAAGGTTATTCATTAATAAAAAAAAATTAATTCATTTTATTTTCGCGTATTCAATAGTCCTAATCATTTTTCAATCTAATTATTCCTTGAAAAATTGAGAAACAAAAAAATACGAAAATTTCAGAAATTAAAATGAATTCGATTTTAAATATATACCATTTTTGATCATTCATAATTTTAAAAAAATCTATTTTCGAACATTCAAAATCGTTAATTATTTTCCAATTTACTTATTTCCTTGTAAAACAAAGGAACAAAAAAATATTTTTAAATTTCAGGAATTAAGTTGAGTGCGATTTTAAATGCGTAATTCTCGGTTATTCGTAAATAATGAATTAATTATGTTTTTGGAGATTCAAAACCGCTAATTATATTTCAACCTTATTATTCTTGTAAAATGGAAAAAACGAAAAATTTCGTTTGAATTTCAGAAATGAAATTGAGCGCGTCTGTCGTAACAATGGTCTCGGTTGTCATGTTCGCCATGATAATTGATCGAGCAATGGGCATGCCGCCGGCTCAGTGTAATCTGGGCCTGCTCGACGAGGTCCCACCGAGAATACGCAAGGTCTGCATGGCACTTTCGACCATATACGAGCTCAGCTCAGCAATGGAAAATTATATCGACTCCAAAGGTAATTAAGTTCGGTTATGTTTCGATGTAAAATATTGATTAATGCGACAATTGATCATAATAATTTTTTTTTTATCCCCAATTACACAGTTAAGCGTATAATAATAAGAATGGTTGCATTAAACAATTAAACAATTGCAGTTCCAGCCATTCAACAAAATTTGCCGCTTCCGGACAGCGGCGTTAAGCGCCAGGACGTCGATCACGTGTTTCTACGCTTTGGAAGACGGCGCTAAACGACGGCCGATAGTTGCTATTTTACGCCCTTCTCGTCTTTGCCGTAAAACATTAATCTCTCACCTTATATTAAATAACAACATAACATAAAACAACATAAACCGCTGGGAATAGAAGAGAAATAAAAAATCCATCCTCTGTCCCGTATACCTGCGTTGGCTGAAATAATGCAAAGTTTGAGATAATGTAGAATAACACGTAAGACGCATTCATGATTTTGACGATGGTTCAGACGTTTTTTCGAATCCTTTATTTTATTTTTCACCTTTTTTTTTTTTTTTTTTGGTTTCGTTTCGCCATGGCTTGTTCTTAATGTGCGACGAAGCTTCGCAGCTATAAAATAATCGCATCGATGAAAGCGAGACAAGGGCGCATACATATAGTGTGATAATTTTTACGTTATTTATTTATTTTTCTTAAAAATATTAAGCTGAATCCATTAACCTCGCTAAATATGTATTTTCATCTATCGAACGAGTTGAAAGAAATGAAAGAAAAGTTGAACGCGTTTTCTCGTGCTCCAGAGATGAATTTGATCCTTCACATAGAGACCAGAATGAGAAAAAAAACGATGCTTGAAAGAAAAAAAAAAAAAAGTCCTTGTTTCAACTTGTAAAACGTGTACTGATGTTCTCTATCTTAAAGAAGAAAAAAAAAAATGCTACTTGATGTTAAGCTAAATTATTTCATTCCGTACGAATTTCAAACCATTCGAGTGTTACATCGCAACCTGATATAATGATAAAATATAATAGATGGCGTGTCGAATTCAAAGGGCTCCGGATAATTGAGAAATAAAAAAAAAACAAAAACAAAAGGATTTTCAACGGGGTGTCGTCGCTTGCATCGAGAATGCTCAATGTTTGTCCTTTCAATGATTCCTCGATGTCACTATCGAGCGATTATCAGCGAACCGATCGAATTATTCTTCCTGTATGTACGATATCGGCGAAATATCAAAGGAATATATATTTATTGTATAATATATGTATATAAAATATGTCTATCGAATGCATTCAATTTTATTCCCATTTCCTCGTACCATCGTCGTCAATATTTTTCTCAAGTTCGATCCTATTTATCGATTACGTTTTTTCATATCAAAAACTTGTCGACTGTTGATTTAAAGTTTCGTGTTCGAATAAAAAGCAGAGCAATTTTTTTCCGATGAATAATGCTCGGAAAGAGAAGACACAACGTATTTCAAAGATAATTATGAGGGAATCGTTAATTTCCGGGTGAGCCGTGGAATAAAGAGAAAAATAATTACTCGAGCGAATCCTCGCCAGAGACGGAAGCCGCGGAGAAGTAGCACCACGCCTTATATTTATTAATGATCCAAAGTTTTGATAAAAGTGAGGATAAATCTAATTTGCTCCTTCATCATGTTAACCATACATAATATCAAATACGGCGTATATATATATGCCTTTACGTTTAATCGTCAAGCTGTGCACGTCGACATACGGGACATTCCGATTGAACAAGACTCACATTTTTGACAATGAGCTCAAAAATTCTAACAATCAAAAATTTCTCGATCTTATTGATTTTTTTGCACCGAAATTTTTGTTTCCCCAAAGAAAGAAAACGAACAAGTATATCGTTTTTAATCCATTCTTTAATCAAAAACGTAATAAATACCAAAATAAAGTGAACATAATAAAATATAATAAAAGCCTCGAAAGTATCGACGACTGAAAAAATTTAATTAATAAATTTAGAAAATTCAAGAAATTCAGAAAATTTAGGAAATTGAAAAAAAAAGTGTTCAGTCACTTTCCCGTTGGCTCGAAATGACCCATATATATGTGCATATATATACGTGTAGGCTCGAAGGCTTTCGTGGCTCAACGTTTCAGGGATCGTTCCCGCTGTTTAGAATGCAGAGGGTTCACCGAGCGTTGGACCAAAGTAAAAAATATATTGCGACAAAATAAGTAATTGCGCCCTGGCTTTTCAGAGACGGGCGAAAGAGTCGGAACATCAATCTCGTGTGGGTAGCCGATAATAATGGTCTGAAAGAGACAGAGTACACACGTTCCTCTTGGCACCCCATTGCGCGTTCATGAGAAGAATATCGCGCTACCAGAGGGATATATTCCGATTAGTCAAACTGTGTTTGCTAACATTACTACTACATGTGTATATTCGTGTGTGTGTGTCTGCGTATACGTATACGGGCAATAATACACGTTCACTCCGAAAAGAGAACGAGAATCGATTTATACTTTTTTTTATTTCCTATCTATCGTTTCGATAGTCATTACACTCATTACCAACCAATCAATGAACAATTGGGAAATAATTTTCCAAATTTAATTGGATAAAGCTTGTTAGAAATTAATACGTCAATATCTAACATATATTTTATTAATATTCTTGTTTTTTTTTTTAATGGTTTCAAGAATGATTAAAAACCAATAAATTGTCGATTAGAAAAAAAATTCTCAAAATTTAATTGTATGAAGTTTAAATGTAAAATAATACGTCGAT
>JABMBV010002014.1:0-11393 GCA_018906735.1 Mesochorus sp. PSUC_FEM 10030011 | reverse complement strand
TTAAAGAATTTAATTTGTTTTGTTGAACATTTGACAAATTTATATTACCTGGAATTCATGGTTTTCAATTCATTCAATATTTTTTTCCCGTTAAATGTATTACGAGAATTTCCCACTGAATTAGATCGACCAATGACCTCCAGGAGATTCGATATAAATTATTTGAATGAATTCGTCGCGAGCTGGACTTTGATATACGTATATCAAGATCGTACGAGCAGAATTTTAATGCAAGTGAAAACTCTATTTTACCCATCGCACTGCGGGGATAATCTTCGATTCCCCTCGTCTCGTTCGCGGATGAGACAAAAAAAACTGGAAGCAAAAGAGTTACGAGGAGAGAGGGGAGAATATAGAAATAAAATCGTTGACGAGTTTCGAGGGATATTAATCGAGATGGCACACGTGTAGCCCCAGTAGCCCGTCAAAAGAGGCCGCGAGAGGATTCGTCGTTGGGAGGAAAAGGGGTGGAGGAAAGGGAGGTCGATTCGTATATATGTAGACACGAATAACTGGCTGGAATTTTACGAAACGAGAGTCGATTCGAGCAAAAAAAAGTTGATCGATTTTCATGTCTCTTCCCCTCCCTTTCCTCCACCCATCTCCCTCCTCTCCATCCACACTTTTCGATTCTCAGCTCGTGAATTGTTACTTTTTCGTATACTTCGGCCTAAACGCATATGCCGATCATAGTATGTGTACAAAAAAATGTCGATACATATATTGATCATTTTTCACCCGTTCTATTTCACTTTCTTCTCTTCCTCTCTCTCTCTCTCTCTCTCGATTCGCTCAAACTAGCTCACACAAGCAAACGATACAGGGGATGGTCTCGCGTGATTCAATCCCTTGCTCCGACCGGTAATACTTCAATCTTCCGTTTCCAATGAGATTTACCGATGCGTGAATTAAAAATTGAATTTCAATCATCCATCCCCCCCGTTTACCTCTCTGACTCTTCTCCTTTTTTTCTTTCTCTTTTACCGCACTTGCCCTCGATTCCGGAGCTTTGGATTGCAGAGCTTTTTCGACACCAGCAGTCCACTAATGGCAGTTTTTTTCCATTCTGACCTCACTGGTGTTTTCCTTAACTTTTTTTCTTTTTCCTCTCTTTCGAGAGTATTGATTGCACGAATCATTAAAAAATAATTTACACTCCCCGGGGGGAATGTACAAGAGCAAATACGTGTTAACCCGACGTGTACACACATAGAAAATTCAAAAAAAGACGAAGGGATGGTTTGCTGAGATAAATACCTCACGACGGGGCACTTGGTCTCTTTAGGGCTGATGAAAAAGACGAGCAAGAAAGTTTTGAGCTCGCATCAACGGTTCTCGAGACTGGGGGCATTATATTCAGGAAGCGTTGATGAATGAGCCGAGGAGTCCAACAGGGTCTACTTTATTACCTTGAGCTATACGATTCGGTATACAGTGATAGCTCGAATATCCATACATATACACACACATCCACACACACACATATATATTGAACGTCTATAGAAAACAACGTAGACGGTTATATACATCAAGAGCTTTCTTCTCAAGCGAAGACTCTATTTTATTTTCCGCGCACCATCGGCTTCTCGACGGAGTTTTCCTTCGCCAAGTTTTAATCTTCTCATTGCCATCCCATTTTTCGCCTTCTTGATGTATTCCCTATATACACGAATAATATGCATATATATGTGTGTGTGTGTATGTGTATGTGCATAAATATATATGTATTCGACCGCTCGAGCTATGGCTTCGGTGAAATATTAATTTCGAGGGTGGTTATAATACCCATGGGAGAAATGAGATGTACTCTATATTGTTAAAGTTGATAAACATACATTGGCGAGGATAAAGACTATAATGAAGTCTAACGAAGATTAATAGGGACGCCGATAATAAACGAATCGCTGTAAACGCCATAATCGGTCAATATATGCTTACGTCGTTTCGTCGATGAATTTCCGGTTTCCGATCAAACTCGAGCTTCAATTTACTTGATGAATTCTTAGCATGATACATCGTCGCAATTCGAGTGCAATTTCTTCCCCCTCCACGTCCTATGGGACTTTGAGAAGTCTCGGATATCGTAGAAACGAAAGGAAAAAAGGGTATGAAATATTTGTTATGCATTGAGTCGAATCCGTGAGCTCGCAAAAACGTTAATGGATTAAACCTTAGTGAGATTCACCGAATCCTTCGTTATTCCAACGTCTCTTTATTGGGCCTCGTGCAATTTACACAAGACGCGAAGGGGAGGCCGAAAGCTCGCTGACTTGAAATTAAATTTCCCCGAGGCAAAACGTCGTTCTTGATATCATCGCAAATTAAATTTTCCCGAGGCAGAACGTCAACGCATCGATGCATCAGCGGAATTGTCGTCTCTAGGGAACGGAATAAACACTGGAAAGAGAGAGAAAGAAAGAGAGAGAGAGAGAGAGAGAGAGAAATTAACAAAACGCGAAAACGTACATAAGATCCACATGGGAAATTATTTTATGGGGTTGAAAATTTATTTTGCTGGTGGAAGATCCAGACTCTCCATCGAGAAAAAATATTTGATGTACCCGTTAAGCGTATAAAATATGACAGGATTTTTTTTGGAACGAAAAAAAAAAAATACAAAGTATTTGAAATTATCGTCGGAAGAACAAACACACCGCAGTTGCCTCGAGCCAGAAGTCAAGCGATCATGTCATCAGTTTTGGGCTTACTTAAACCTGCTAGAATTGCGAATACAAAGCTGGAATTAAAAAAAAAAAAAAAAAAAGAAACGGAGACAAAACAAATGAAAAGGGAGAAAAATGAAAGGTAGAACACGGAGTGGAAGGGTTCTCCAAATTACACGACATAGCGGAACGACGAGGGTTCCAATTTTGGCCTATGGTATGGCAGCGGTGTTCCGATTAACTCGGGTGAAGCTGGGGCGAAGCTCGAGCAGACCGAGGATTAAGTGTGACAACGGTTTTCGGGGATTTTCCCCGTTTACGCCGTTGTCCGTTGGACTGGAACAGTTCCAGTTAAAGAGACAGACAGACATATAGAAAGAGACACACACACACACACACACGCAAATATACGCACAAAAGAGGAAGGGAGGGATTTCTATCTCCTCTAGAATAAGCTTCAGTTTTTATCCGAATTGCGAGATGGCAGGGAAAAAAAGTAAAAAGGCACGAGCATTGAAAGAGCTTGAGTTAAAGTGAAAGAGAGAGAGAGAGAGAGAAAAGAGAGAAAGAAGTCGTCAAAGGCAGTGGTATTTAATCAGACCTTTTATCCGTCGTCGGTTTTGTGACGACTCATTTGAATGAAGCCTAATTCTTATATTGGGGTCGAGTGGTGCTGGCATATCCGGAGTGAGGGTTTGTTCCAAACCGACGGATCCTCTTACCCTGTAGTTCCCTCCCCTCCGCTTTTTATTCTCGCACCTCTAATGGCGCTCGCTTGGTTTCCGTTTTTCTCTCTCAGCACTCGGGATGTTTGGTACGAGCTCGAGCCCAAGATGCCCATTCTCCAAAATTCTTCATCCGTGGGGGAAAGAGAGAGAGAGAGAGAGCCCCAAAAAGCTGCATAGAGTTTACGAGAGAACTGTAGCCAGCTGAGGATTCTCGAGTCACGCGACTTAACCGCTGCTCCGCGAGTGCTCGAGTTATTCATAAATACGTTGAGTGTCCGTTTCCCCTTTCGTCTCATCCCTTACTCCCTAGTCGACATCGCGTTGGTTACAAACCACTTTTCACGACTCACGTGTTTCAGTGGTTTTCAACTCAGTCTCTGCAAAGAGAGAGAGAGAGAGAGAGAGAGAGAGAGAGAGAAAACAGGCCAAGAGGAGTCTTCCATGTCAATGCTCGAAAATTTTTCCAATAATCCAGTAACAGAGAAAAAGGGCGGAAGACACTAATGAGAAGTTCATTTCCAAAGCCAAGTTTCCCATTCGACTTCTCAAACAGTTTCGAGCGCAAATAGAATCTCTCTCTATATACACATACAAACATAGCATCTCCATTTATCTTTGCTCCAACTTGAACAATTGTTGGATATCGAGTGAAGCAGCCCCGCAACCCCAACTTCTCCATCCATCCAACATGTCCACTAACCCCTCTCAAGAAATTATCACCACGATTCCTCGCACGGATGAGTTTACCAAGAGACACATAACGCACTAGGTACACACACAACAAACCCCTTCCCTCGCATCCCTTGCTCCACCCGAAACCGCGTGTAAATTCCAATACGCTCGTGTACACCGAGGCATTAGATGCTCAGCTGAATTTGCGGGAGAATCGTTGCAACTGCAAACTACTGGGCTACGATATCCTACGGGCTGTTGGTGCCTGACTGAGTGTGCCAAGGGCCCCCGCGAGCTCTCTCGTATATTCAGCTAGATGTCAGTACTTTGTCCCCGCAGAATGAATGGCCGGGGGCCATATAGTACATGGTGCCGAAAAGGGTGAGAGAGGGAAAGCCAAGGGGGTAGGGGAGGAAAGAGAGGGTGGGAAAGGGATGAGAGTGAAGTAGGTCTCCGGGAGTATGCCGGATGTTGGTGGTAAAGGGGTAAGCTATACCCAGCAAATGCCAGCAGAGGGTAGCAATAAAGGACAGGGATGGAGGTGTGTGTTGGCTGTAGATGGCGCAGCACATGCAGCTCTTTGGTTGTCCGTTATATCCATCCATGTGTCTTGTTTCAACGCCGCTGTATATACTCTGGGCGTCCTGCAGCTTCTGCAGGCATCGTCAAACCGCTGCCCGGTGGATCTCTGCTCTTCGTTTCATTTCAGCGTGCGAAGTTTAACCGGTCCAACCATATGGTCGATGACACGTGTATGCACTGAAGAACAGAGTGTGGAGAAACACCAGGAACAGGAACAACAACAACAACAACAACAGCAACAAGAACAACAACAAGAACAACAGAAACAACGAGGACGATGACGACGATGGGTGGGTTTGGGTATACAGCCTCGGATTAGCAGGACTTCAAGCATGACACTCTCGTCTCCCTGGCGCACAGATATGTGGAACAATGCACATTTACAACTGTACAATGGTAACCAAGAACCGGCCAGTCGACGCTCTGAATATAACGCCAATTGTACAGAAAGCCCTAGCGCCGCTTCATTTCCATCCTTCCAACCTTCTGCTCTCCACCCTCCTGATATTCAAACCTTCTCGCGTTCTAGAATTCGTCTCTCATGAAAGGTCGACAGGCGAATTACTACGGGAATAAAAACGGAGCTATACCTTGATGCTGGAATTCGAAGAACGAAGGTTTAAGCTCGATGCCGCTTTATGGAAAGGGACTGAGGCAAAAACAGGCTGAAGGAAACTGACGGCAAAGGGAGATACGAGCTTTTATTAATTTATTCAAAGCCAGGGCAGATCTTTTCTCCTTCTTGTTTCTCGCGCTTGTTACCACCCCACCCTCCCACCCTCTCCTTGATGCATTCCTGAGTGGCGAATTGTTGTGAAATTTCTGTGTATACCGAGAGTCCTGATACGCCAAGTAATTTAAACAAACAAACAGAGCGAAAAAAAAATAAATAAGACTGATGGAAGAAACAAACATTCATTATCACTGCTACAATGTGCCCGATTTCAATTATGCTGCGTACATATATACATGTATATCCATACTTGGCAAGAGAGCTGCTGCACTTCAATATCGTGTCAAGTGTCACGACTCCGATTTTCACGGCATTAAAATCAACCCTCATCTCCACCCCTACCCCTAAGAGCTTTGTTTTCATTCTTCGAACAAAAGGAGGCCACATAATAAGGGGTTTACAGCAATATGGGAGACCTGTAGGAAAGCTTTCCATTTTCACTTGCTCTCTACCGTTCTTCTTCCCCTCTCTTTCGTACTCTTTCTGCTTCTCACCCTCCGAATGTTCTAAATATAATGAAATACCTAAAGCTTATTCCATTAATCGTCGCAAAAATTCAACTTCAGCGTGGAAGAAAAAAAAAACATTTCTCTCGTGTTCTGATTTTTTTTTCGCTTCGTTGAAAAACATCCGAATATTTTTCCATTTGGTAATTCTTTTCACTGAAAATTACGCCATCTGGTATATTTTTTTTCTTCTTCTCGTAAATCTCTTTTCTTTTTTTACCCCTGAATTTCGGTGCTTACGAGTTGGCCCCAAAATTTCCGTTAGAATAGAGTCCTCATGTATGCAGAGATCCAGGAGCCCGGAGAGCAATCCGAACAAACCATAACCCATTTCTGCACACACGCGCACGCACGCACTCGTGTACACACACACACACACACATACACACCGGCAGTATATCGTCAAACGCAACTCGATGTTCCGCCCGTACAGTCGTGCTACATAATCGTGCATAATAATTATGACGTCATCAATTAGAGCACCAGCGAGTGACGTTAATGTCTACCAGTGAGAGAGATACACGCAGGCCGTAAGAGAGAGAGAGAGAACTCTGCCTTCCACAGAGCTCTGCAACAGACCCCCACCCCTTCGACCCTAAAACTCATACACACGTGCTCGTAGATCCTCGCCCAGAATTGTACAATTAAGCATTGGACGAGTTGGATGGAAAACGCGAGGATTTTGCCCTTTGGGATTTGCCACGGCGGGCCAACAGCATCACGAAATATAACGAACCCGTTGAACTAATTACTGGCTGGTAGCCCTCAAAGTTCTGACACATTTTTAGTTGTTGCGTCCGTTCCATACAATGGAATGGATTTTCGGTGGCCGGAAGCTCTTTATTATCTCATATTTATTCTAATTTGTTTATTAAAAAACAAAAATAAACAAAAAATACAAAACTAACAAACTTGAATATTCCGAAGATCCTTTGAGCCAGATGGGAAATTTCCATCTCTTTCTTTTCCCGCTGCTGCTTCTCTCCGGGCTTTTCTCCCGGAATACACCGCGGGAGTTCATAATTTATGGATGTGCTCGCGGTGACCGCCGCAAGTAAGGTAACAGATTGGCCGTGTCAGAACGCTGAGCAAGAGCGCATGGGGATTAGCGAAACGCCGAGAGCTCGATGATTTAAACGGCGAGAGGGACAAGGGAAACCTTGCTCCGCTCTCTTTGGTAACTCTCCGACTATATCCCCGGTTGTTCTACTTCTACTGCTCCATATACGCGTGTGTGTACTACACGTATTAAACGTGTATGGATGAAAACACTTCATATCCCGTGCTATCGCACAGTTCTCGTTCGAGCACACGCTGCTCATGACGTTTGCATGGGGCCCCATAGTAACTTCCTAATTCGCGTAAATACAGCACTAGGAACGCTCAGCTTACCTATATGTGTCTCTCTGTGTATGTGTGTGTGAGTGTATGAATGAGAATGTCGGATTATAGTTACGCCAAGGGGGCTATAACTACTTGGGCATTTCGCCTCACTCGATTATACAACTCGTACGTCACGCATATGTTTACAGGTACAGCCAGTTATTAAATTATTTAATAGGAACAGCAGAGATGTACATGTGCAGTTAGAAGATAACGAAGAAAAAAAAACGAGAAAAAATCAAATATTTTATTCGTTTAATTGCACGAAACATCGAATATTTTATTTGTTCGGTTTTACTTTATGTTTATTAATGCACCAAAAAATGGAATATTTTATTAATGACTTAATGCACGAAAAAATATTATTTAATAGACCAAAAGAATCTGGGAATAATATTCCTAATAATAACAATAATAATCTTCAAATAAATTGGTATTTTTTTTATTAATAATTTTATATTGTTTTCAAGATAATTTTTCGATGAATTGTTCTATTTTTAAAATTCAAATGTTTTTTTGTTCTTCAAATAAAAATGAAAAAAAATAAAATAAGACGTGAAGAAAAAAATTAAATTTATCCGTTAGCAGAAGCTCTTAGTTAGAACGGAAATCGGCTGATATTAAAGCGGAAGAACTTCGTTAATAACTCGCGCTTTCCGGCCACTTTGTAGAGTCGCCAATTTAGCGAAAACAACTGCAAAACTTGGACGCTTTATTTCACTCGGTTGAGTTTCTACCAGCCCATTAATATATAGGTGTCGGAAACTTTCTTTTAATTTGAAAAATTTATCGATTGGAGTATATATCAAGTGCGGAGACCAATTATCGTTAAATTATATTAAAACTTGAGAAGGGGGAGGTAAAAAACGCTTGATGAGCCTATTACGATTAATAGTGTTCTGTCAGTGAAAAATTGAGCCTTGGCTGGAATTTGCATTAAATTTTTCTCTGATTAAAAACCCGATCAAATTTTTGTCGCGCAATGAGCTCGCGACTTGGCTTCCGGTTTCCAAAAGAAATTCAATCGTTTCAAATCTCCAATGAAATCTTGTAGGAAAATATTGTGGAAAAACATATGTATATTCCCGTTTTTTCGCTCGATCCTGGACGTAATGACGATGATGATGAAGCTCCGAGAGCACACAGACAAAAGCTCCCGGATATCCGGTAGTGCGCGAACATCGATAAAAATGTATTCGTGTGTATATCGATGTACGATGCACGAAACGTCGAACATCATCACTGTGCTCTGCATCGAAAAGCTTCGCGTTCTTTGGGGCGTTTCGTTGTTTTCTCTCTGCACGGCTAGGAAAGTCGGCGGGCTCCGAATGGAGCGTGTGAAAGACAGAGAAAAGAGAGTGAATTTGACCGGTGTAGCAGAGAAGAACGGACGGGTGCACGGCTCCATGATGCCTGTAGCGGTACGCTGGCGTCGTTGCATCGCGTAGTATAACCGGAATAGAAGAGGGAATAGGAGAGAGGGAGGGAGGGTAGGATGGACCAGTGGAGCTTTTCCTCTCGTAGCCGGATGCGATAGCCGGACGTGAAACAAAAGGAGAATGAGGCGCTGGGTATATCCGAAAACAATACATTTTACTCTGACCGACTGGCGCACTACCGGCCACATAAATATCTCTCCGGTGTCCTGCTCTCTCTCTCTCTCTCTGTCTCTCTTTCTCTGACTGCAACCAACCCCTTTTTCAACCCTCTCGACGCCCCTGTATGTACCGCTGTCAGTCGCTATATAGTTTCGCAAAAGATCTCTCTTTCTCTCTTTCTCTCTTTCGAACGTCGACCGCGCATATACACCCTTACAAAATGTCCGATTTTTCGAGATGCCAACCACCGTTCGAGCGAATATTCCACGATTATTGTTCACGTACCCCAGAGAAAAGTCTACGTTGCTCTGCTACTCTTCTACCATGGCCTTTTCATATGCCTCTTCTGTCCAAGAGAGAAATCGAAGGGATATTGAGAGAGGAGGGGAGTTGGCGATGGGGGCAAAGTTTCACGGTCCAGGAATAACAAACGGGTCTCGTTGCCATTTATACAAAATCGAGATTTTCCCAATTTTTCATCTTCTCTTTCCCGAAATACTTAATTTCGGTTTCTAAAATTAAAAATTTCAATGACTCGATTATTTCTCAATGAACTTCATTATTTTACTGCGCCTCTAATTGATTCGTTTTTCTTTTTAATTAATTTTTATTGTATAAGAATAAAAAAAAAATTGTTCCAGATCGATTTCAATTCATCGACTGCACACGTTTATCTTGCTGGGGATTGAGAAGAATAAAAAAGATACGAGAGTGAGTAAAAAGAAATACGGTTTTATAAAAACGTTCGATATAAAATATGTCCTTGTTATTCGTGTTTGTCGCTGATAGTGTTTGTCGTCCGTAAAAGTGTCAGAGGGTGGGAAAGAAGGAAGAAGGAGTGGGGGAGGGTGTAATAATAAAATATTCGCTTTGGGAAGTAAAGCCGTCGTCTGGCAGGAGCGATGACAGGATTTAAAAGGGGAAAAAGCTGCGAACTGAGAGAGAGAGAGAGAGAGGATAGAGGGTGTGAGAAAGTGAGAGGGAGACGATAAAATGAGAGTTCCTGAATGCTTCTCTGCTCGGGGGATAAAATTCCGCCGGGGGAATGGAGAGAAACGTAAAGAACTTGAGGCTTTCTGTATGCATAGATATTGAGCCGTTGAACAAGGGAAGGAGGAACAAGAGACAAATCTTTAAACGAGCGATAATGCGCGCGTAAAGTTTTCATATATATAATTTGGCGCTATTTTAATAACGGTCCTATAAAGCTCCAAAAACAGGGCGCATTCAAATTAATAGCCTTGATAAATTTAATGACGGACAATCATACGAGGTATCTGGATGATCGACCGATCAACAGATCGATGAGGGCCAACATTTCGCGGGGGCAATAATTAACACGAGTATCCCGTACAATTTATATCCTCGTGTCCTTCCCCCCGTTTCCCCCTGGCCCGGGGGCAGTAAAACCACATATACGACATACCGTGCTCACGTCTGCGATACGTCAATTTTCGCCTCGTAAATTAAAGCTCCTGAACCGCAATTTGTCATCGTTCCCGAGAGAAAACGTGCGGGTCTCGATGACGAGACTGGCGCGAGTAAAATATATATATATATATACGTATGTGTATGTGTGACGTTGGAAAAAAAAGTCCTCGTGGACAGACTTTCGAGGCTGTAATGGAACAGAAAAAAACGTGAGAATGGGTGAAAAAACAACCGCAGAAAAAGGGTGGTAACGACGATCAGCCCCGTGTGTGAGCTGACGCCGTTACGAGCGAACGTTAACCCCCCGTGAAATATATCGCGTTGCGACGGGGTGCAGCGCCGGAAAATGTCGACGGAATACATCCAGGACTATTCCCAGAGAAAATATATTCAACCCCGAATTCTCGCGTTTTCCTCATCATCGCACGATCAGGGCGGAACGCAAACTCGCGGTTCCGAGCGAAAATGTTTATCGCGTCATGTTCTCCAGTAGAAATTAATTATTGCTGTGGAAATTTCCGCCGAGAAATGGATACCCGTGGGGAGGGACGTCAAGGGGTCCGCGTAATTTTACTTCGTGAATGGTTGAACCGGACGAAGATTTGAGAACGTCAACTCGACGGCGGATCGCGAGAACGATAAATACATGCACGTTATCGCATTTAATTTATTCGAGAAGTTTTGCCATGATGACGTGTTCTCTCTCTCTCTCTCTCTCTTTCTCTCTCTTTCTCTCTCTCTTTGCGGTCTACGGGATACGTGCTCGAGAACTGGGTTAGAGGAGTAAAGAGCGCGTCACGACGAGACACGGAAGTGAGGAGAGGGCGCGAATGGTTCGGTTGAACGGACGAGAAACGACGAGGGAGAACCGTGATAAAATCCGCGAGGGCGCTATTGTTGGTTTTGCGATCGTGTGGACACGGTCGCCGAATTTTCAGGGCCGAGTCGTGGATTAGGTGCCCTAAATATACAATCAAGATTACGAAGATTACCGGCCCATTATATCGATCGATATTTATTGCAATTGAACGATGTTTTTATTGCAAATATAATATTTAAGAGGCGTGAGAATAATTTTTTTTTTTTATTTTTAGAAT
>JABMBV010002003.1:0-11394 GCA_018906735.1 Mesochorus sp. PSUC_FEM 10030011 | reverse complement strand
AATTTAAAAAATTGAATAAAAAAAAAATGGAAAATTGAAAAATCAGTACCACGACATTCTAAATTAATTTTAGAAAAATGTATGATTGAAAAAATTCAAATACTTGAATCAGAATTGGAAAATATTGGCAAAAGCAAAAGAACGATAAAAAAAATTTTTTAACTTTAATCGAACGAATAGAAAAATTGCGATTAAGACGCGATTCATTGCCTCGGCGATAAATTTGAAATTTGTTTGTGGGGTGACGGTGCAGATATTCGGTGGGTTGTGACAAGTCGCCGGATCGTGTGAAGTGCGGTTGCGGTTCACCCGGACCGCGAAACTCCGCGAGCCCGGCGTCGAGTGTCGAGCAGGAGGTCGTCGGGAGGGAGGCGAGGCCTCCCCAGGAGGCAGAAATGGATTTGACGATCAAGGGGCCAAACCCGTCGCGAAATTCATCGTCGCGGGTTACGTCCCTGTACAATACTCATCATAATAATCATCATCATCATCAACAGCAGCAGCAACAACATCATCATCATCATCATCATCATTTGCCGAACAATGACCCGCGGCAGCACGACTCGCCGCCGAGTATCGGCGTCAATAATCGCGGTGGAACGATCCACGACGAGCCGCTTGACGTCACCCTCAACGGCGCCAACAAGAACAACAACAATTGAGAGAAAACCGCAAATTAAAAAAAAATATATCCTGCAACACGATGAGTCCCTCGGGACCGGAAAAAAAAGTTGCTTGAAAAAAGAGGATAAATATATACATAATATATCGTATAATAAAAAAGAAAACGAAAATTGAAGAAAAAAAAAAACAAAAAGAATCGTAGAAATAACGCGAAAAACCTTGTAAATAAGACATCGCCAATGACTCGAGTATTAATTGACTAATAATAACAATAATATTAATTAACGATAATGATATAATGAAGTATGTATTATATTATTAGTTGAAATCGTAAGATAATAGACTCCGGACTCGGAAAGGAGAGAAAACAAAAGAACAGAAAAGAGAGCGAGTCGTTACGTTGAGAGGCGATAGATGGCGGTCGCCTCGTTGATATAAACGACCGCCGGATAAACGATGCTGCAGCCGATGATAATAAACACACGAAGAGACTTGTGATTTCAGAATAATTATCTTAACTTGCATTATTCTCATTGATCTTGCCCACAGATTCATTCTGCTCCTCGCTATACTTTTCTTTTTTTCTCCGCGCGCGCGATTTATTTTCAGTGTACAAAGGACGACTGGGTAACGAGGGAGAAAGGGATTGGAAATGAAAATTATAATTACGATAATTTATGGAACGTGCTGATTATATTATTAATACGCATTATCAAATTATAATGCATTAATTATATTTTTAAATGTTCTGCCCATTTTTTTTCACCAGTTATAGTCATTGCGGGGATAAAATATACCTTGGACGTTTTTTGACCTGCAATATCTCACTTTAAATTCAATTTGGGACATTTGCCGCCATCTTCAGATAATTGCTTTTTGAAAAAAATCGGTATATTCTTTTAGAAAATAATCGAAAGCCCTTTGTAGTATTTTACAAAAAAACATTTTTTTAAATAATTTTTCACGCTCCAAAGTGGCTGGGGTATATTTTACCCCATGTGAAAAAATCGAAGAATTCTAAAGGACAATTCTGTGAAAATTGCAAAACAAACTAAATAATTTATGAAAAATTGTTTTGCAATAATTAATATGCAGCACTGATAATTTAAACTCTATTTCATAGAAACTACAGTGTCGTATCGACCGCAATTGTCTCTAGACATGGACTTTTTTTAGACTATATTTGTTTCTCCTTCAAATACAATATTATACGTTCGTAAAGTATAGGCTATGAAAAATATTTCTTTGTGTAGAGAGTTTAAGGTAGTTCTATCCGTAACATTGAAATTAAAAATTTATTTTTCATTTTTTCTTACATAAAAAATGGTTTGTGAATTCAAATTGATTATAAAATAACATGCGCCAAATTCAAAGTCGTTCAAGGTCATATGTACTTTTTTCTCGAGCGGTCACCGATTCGAAAATGATAAAACGATAGAACTACCTTAATAATCGAGTTCAAGAGTATTATTGTGGGGTCTTTCGAGACTGTAGCCTCGATTCATACAATCACTATATATACATATATATATGGTGGACGTCTATACACCACTAACTTGGAGCTTCGTCTCCCTTCCCCACGCTCCCGCTACTATAATGCTGGCTAACAGAACAGTGCCAGATTCTCTCCAAGTTTAGTTCTCGCGAGACCGTCGTCGGACGACCTCGTCCCCCTCGTTCGTTTGTACCGATATAAACACGCGTTTGGTCGCGCGAACCAAATGCTATCGTGAAACAGCAGCAGGTGAAAGGCGAATATATACACTTGTGGCTTTGTTGTGCATTCTGAGCCGGCAACGTAAACGCCGAAATGCCAAAATCTGCGAATTGATCGGTAGGAGATCGTTGAAAACAAAAAATTCTTTTGAAATTTTCAAAATCTGAATTTAGATTATATAATTATAGTAATCCCGAAAACCTTTGCATCACAAGTTTTAGCATAATCCAGTAATATTTTTATTTTATGGTTGCCATCTTGGATCTCTCATTTTGAATTTTTTAAATTTGAATGCAGATTCGTAATCAGCGACCCCAAACACCCTTGTTCACTAATTTTCAAAATTTAAGACTTTCAGGATTTAAAAAAAAATTGTAGAAACCTTGTCCTGACAATTACGAACAAAACAAAAAAAAGTTTTCAAGTGATGCACTCACATACATGATGGTCCATTTCATTTTTATTAACATACATTTTTTTTCTTTAATTTTATTCATTAAAGCCTTTAATTAGCGCAAAAAAATGCAACGTAAAGTAAAGTAATGCGTGTCCGATCGCGAGCGTCGTTTGTTTGGACATTCCGGAAGTCTCTTATCGCGGTAGCGGTTAGTCCTCGGGTACGCGATAGAAATTCGACTAATTGGACACGAAACAATGCACGGCGCCCATGACAACATTAATTGTACTGTTTGATCTCAATATCTTGGCGTTTTGTAATTTATTCGATAAAATTTGAGATAAGATCTCTACGATCGAGGCAAAACATCGAGTGATGATTATTTATTGCAATATTTCTGTGTTCCGCTGGAATGTTACATTGCACATAAGTCGCTATTGAAGATTTACTCGCGGTCGTCAATTATTTTATAATTACACTTTAATCGACATGAGATTTCAAGTTTCGCTAGCGATAGTCCTCGGGACTCTCGCTCTCGCCGGAGAGGCGCTGCACGAGACAATACCCAACAAGTATTATTCTTTATTCTTTCCATTTGATTTTTCATTTTGTTTTCTTTTTCTTTCAAAAATAATACGATACAAATAAATATTATTTGCATATGCATTATTTGGTAGATTCTATCGAACTTACGAGTGCTCGAAAGACAATCATTGTCGACGAACCGCCAGACCGATCGATACTATCGATCCCTCGACTTCGAAGAATGAACACACGAGTCTCGCTTCGTGTCGTCTTGTCTGCGATGACGCTGCCGGACTATGGCCAATTCCCACGGGTTATACGATTTTCAGGAAATATGTAAGAACAAGTTTTATCTCTCTCCATTATATAATCTTCGAAAAATCTTGGGATATTCCATGCTCATTTTAAAGATATTAAGGACTCCTCAAAGAATCACCCTTCGATACTGCTATTAAAAAAGAAAAAAAATCCATATATGATCTTCGCAGTACATGAGAATCGATCCTCTGCACATAAATTTCGATACGAAATCGGTGCCAGCATCGATGAGGTCGTATATGGCCGAGGTCTCGGACATATTCGTCAGCAATTTGCGATCGACCTGCGGTGCACGATGCGAGAGCTTCAATTCGACGATGACGATAGAGATGAGGGTGAGATTGGATAACGTCGAGCTTGATTGGAGTACGGACGAGTCTTATGAATTGATCGTCACCGCCGAAGGTTGCCACTTGACGTCGTCATTGATTTTTCCCATCTCAACTCTTTTGTATTCCATAGTTATTACCTCTGTTTAACTTTGGGCTTTTTCCATATATGCGATAAACGCAGAGAATGAAACGAGCGTACAGATCTCGGCCCCGACGATATACGGGGCCCGTCATGCTCTCGAGACCCTGTCGCAGTTGACCGCCCAAGTAATAATCCCGAATGGCGGTAGAGGTCTCGTCATTTTGGCCCGAGCGAAAATAAACGACTCGCCGATGTTTCGTCATCGTGGATTGCTCATCGACACCGCCAGAAATTTTTTAACGATCGCCCATATACTCAAAACCATTGACGCTCTCGGATCAACGAAAATGAACGTTCTACACTGGCACGCAACCGACAGCCAGAGCTTCCCCCTGCAGATTAAGAGCAGACCGTCCATGGCGCTGTAAGCCCCAGCTTCTATTTTAGGCTAATCCAATTGACCCTTCGTCGTTACACGCGCCAAAGATCCGCACGTCGCGTTATACGCGTCGCGAAGAAATTGCTACAATTATCGTTCGTTCACTTTTTACGTTATATGTAGGTCTAACCATAATGAATAGCGAGTAGAAGATATTTCAAAAATTCGATATCTCACATGGCATAGAATATTGCAGCAACGTTGCTAGAAACTTTCACTTTCAACCATTTTGAACCATTTCATAATGGAATCGGTTTGGAGTCTATTACTATTTTTTTCCGAGTATTATTTTATTATTATCGTCAATGAGATCTAGATATCAATTAACGAATATCTACAATGTTTAATCGAGCTAAAATGTTTGTAGAATATTTTTGAAAAGTATTTCTACAATATTTCATGGCAATATAGTATCGATACAGAAATTTCTAAATTTCCATATATCTAATATTTATCGTTTCTAGTTTATCAATGAAATAATAAAATTTTGATTGGTGCATGTGCGAGAAGGGTCAAATATATTAGATGATATAGTTGAAAATCTGAGCGTGTCGAAGGATTTAAAAATCGACTGCAACAGATACGGCGCTTATTCATCCGAAAAGATCTACAGCCTGGAGGATCTCGCTCACGTGGTACTTTATGCCAAATACCGAGGAGTGCGGGTGATTCTCGAGTTGGATTCGCCGTCGCACGTTGGAGCTGGTTGGGAGTGGGGGCCCTCGGAGAATCTCGGTGATATAGCGGTTTGCGTGAACCGTCAGCCGTGGCGGAAATATTGTATTCAGCCACCGTGCGGGCAGATAAATCCCGTGAATCCCAACACTTACGAGGTTCTGCGAGATATCTACCGGGACGTGCTCGGTGTCATGGGCACCCGGAGTGTTCTTCACCTGGGTGGCGACGAGGTTTACATCAACTGCTGGAACACGACTCCCGAGATAACGACGGTCATGGAGAATAAGGGCATGGGTCTATCGATCGATGACTTTCTCCAGCTTTGGGGCAACTTCCATAACGAGCAGGCCCGAGTATTGGACGCCGTGAGAGCCGGAACCACCTCTACGATCTTGTGGAGTAGTTCCGCGCTCACGGCCCCCGACGTCATCACCCCCACGATCTTGTGGAGCTCCGCGCTTACGGCTCCCGACGTCATCACCCGATATCTCGACAAAAATCGTTTCGTCATTCAGACCTGGATCGAGGCTGACTCACCCATACCCGAACAGCTCCTCAAACTCGGCTATCGACTGATCATCTCGACCAAGAACACGTGGTACCTCGACCATGGGTTTTGGGGCAGGACCCAGTACCACACCTGGCGTGACGCGTACAGCAATCGGATACCCAGAGTCGTGAGTCATTTCGCTTCATGTCAATGTGTTACGAATAATGCAAAAGAAAGAAAAAAAAAAAAAACAGCAAAAATTATTTGTTTATCGGATCAGGATGGGGTTCTCGGCGGGGAAGCGTGCATGTGGGGTGAATACGTTGACGGAGGCAGTCTCGATGTAAAGGTGTGGCCACGTGCTGCCGCCGTTGCTGAGAGACTCTGGAGCGATCCTCTGGAACTTGGGACCATCGACGCTGAACCGAGACTTCAGGCCCACAGAGCCAGGCTCGAGTCTAGGGGCGTTTCTACCGATGCCATGGCACCCGAATGGTGCAATCAGCACGAAAAAATGTGCATGTGATAACTCCTATACTTTTATTAATACACGTATATGCTATGTCATATATCTATACAATGCATCCCCAAATATTTTTATCACCATCATTTTTTCAATGTCTAAGTAAATGATATTTCAAAATATCATTTACTTAGGATTCACGTTTACTTTTAATCAATGAAATTTTTTTTCTATCTATATATGCAAAAAATTAATTATATCTGTTCATTTTAATGTGTTTTTTTTCCATATTTTTCTCTTCCATCGTAAGAAAATGTCAAGCAATTGCATTCTTCAAAAATTAATAACTTTTTGTTTAAATTTTTTTTTAAATATGTAGAATTTGATATTAATTTTTCCGAATGGATATTGCTGCTTGAGTTTACTACTTTTCAACAATGCCTACGAATTGTTGAAGGCTCTGACTTTATCGGCCCAGGTTTTCCGCAGCTTATCCCTGGCCACAGTGCAAATGAAATCTTCATCCACCCAGGAGAAAGTAAGAGAAAGATAGGGAAATGTAGGAAATTAAGGAAAATTAATTAAAAATTACCGTTCATTAAAATGAAATAAAAAACAAGATTTAATTAAAATTGAAATTTCATTGAAATTTCAATTTAATTCAATAATTGTTAAATTAATAACAAGATAATTTCATTTTATAAAACCATCAGGAACCTTTGGAATTTTTATTTAAAAAATTTCAAACGTTTGAGGTGCCCCCAGCGCCATCTAGCGTCAAGGCGTTCATTCGGAATGAGTTCGCTGCCTTATCGACGCGACGCAATCGCGTGCTGCTTGAAACAGCAAACATGTTTGAATTTGCGTGTGTGACGTGTGACGTTTCAGTAGGGAGGTAGGAGGCGCCGGAGGTGGTCTGTGGTCGCGAGTTCGTGGATCGAGCCAGAGTAATGTTTCGCGACTGACAGTTAGCTCGTAAACTCTGAAATGTTTGTTATTAAAAACGTTTCGAGATACAATCGGTGACGCGAAGTGCTGGTCTTCCATTCGTGATAAATCTTCGTGTGTCGATCGGTGAAAACATGTCGGGGGGCGTTAAAACGTCACGCAAACAAAGAGAAACTCTTCGTTTATCTCCACAACAATAAAATCTTTGTAACTGCGTTTCATCGTCGCGTTATATAATCTCTGATTTTTTTTCCTCTACAAAACAAAATTTCTACGTTCTGACGCCCGCTCGATTGCGCTTCGACGTCACATTTTTAGGTTATGTGTCGTCGCTTTTGATTTCCTTCTTTTCGAGAGTCTCAAGCATGTTCGTCAATTTTTTTTTTTTTTCATAATCGGCTCACAACTCAGCTCAGATTTTTCAATTTCATCAACAATCGCGTTAAAAGCATCGATTGCCACGATCGCGCAGACCCGCGTTAGGTCGAAAACCCCCTGAAGAAAAAAGAAACCAAATTCTTAAGATATTATGAAAATTTGAGTTCCGATCGAGTTGAAATTGAGAAATGAACATGATCGACATCGAGAGCCTGGAGCCGAGCAGCCGGACGTCGAAAAACGTGTCGTCGGTGCGATGCAACTGCATAAGCTCCAATTTCATCTGCTATGTTACGATGATCATAGCGACGCTCGCCCTCCTCGGCGCCATAGTTTTCATCTGTCGTGATTACATAAAATCGTTGCTCTACTGGATAGAGCACCAGGACACGTGGATCGTGACGATAATCGTCGTTGCGCTCTTCACCATTGTCTCGTTCCCTATCGTCGTCGGCTATCTATTTCTGATGATTGCCAGTGGCTATCTCTTCGGCATCCTCAAAGGCATAACCATGGTCGTCCTGGCCGCTAACCTCGGAATCGCCATCGCCCACGCCACCCTCGGTGCTCTCTCCTCCAGATTACCCATCGGCGCCCTACTCAGAAGCGAAACTGCCAAAGCCATCCTCAGAGTCATCGGCGGCCCTCAAGCCTTCAGGGTCGTTCTTTTTGCCAGATTGACGCCAATACCGTTCGGCCTTCAAAATACAATATTTGCCGTGCGTTTTATTTTTATTTTTTTATTTTAACGTTCTCCAAAGCATTTGTAGAGATTATTCTTTCTTTATTAACCCATTAGCTGCCATCGTTGCAAATTTGCAAAATTCACTTTTATCCCTTAGGCAATAAGCGCAAGAATTATGGAACAAATAGGATCGTTCATAGTTCCATCGATTCATAAATCAATTTAAATGAAAATTTAAATACAAATTACATTCAAATTAAAACGTAAATTCAATTTTTTATTTCAATTTAATGTCTAGGTACGTTTTGTTAATTGTAAAAAAAAAATGGTTTAAAACCCCAACTTTTCAGGTGAGCAATATTAGCGGCCTTCGCTATCACATTGCCAGCGCTATTGGGCTTTTTCCAGCTCAACTGATCAATGTTTATCTCGGCAGCAGTTTGAGATCGATGCAGGATGTTCTCGAGGACAAATCGACCGCGACAACGGGCTACATTGTCTTCTGTTTTCAGGTATGACAAAAATTCATTAAATTAAACAAGAAAAAAAAGTCATTGAAAAATGTACGAGCACGGGTATTCAAGAAAATTACATACGCGGATACTTGAACAAAAAAACGATAGCAGCTGTAATGTGGTAAAAATAGGAAAATAGATTCAATATGGCGTTGAAGGTCTTGGAAATATCTCGTGAATCCTTAATTGTCACGAGGAAATACTTCGATAACGAGGCAAAAAGCCACAGGTCACTCGGGCTTATATGCCAGAGTATAGACGTCAAGAGTTGTATCCATTATTATTAACGAGACGAGAGGAAGAATGATCGATAGGGGCTTCGAAATGTATTTCAGATACTCGTGGCGGTATCGCTGATGGTATACGTCGTGCAAAAGGCTCGACGAGAGCTTCATCTCGCGTTGCTGGAGGCCGACCTCGCATCGATGGCCGATACTCCCCACTTCATGCACGACAACAATTTGCCGGAATCGAAGGTGTCGCTGACGAATCTCATCGCATAATCACCGATACCGGGCAAGATTAAAATATCTGTACATAATTATTAGCGGCGCGATAACGCGCGATTTAATATTCAACCAAGTTGAAGACACTGGCCCCAGGGGAAGGGGAAAGAACAGGGTGAACCGACCAGTAAATCGATAGGGGCCAATGAATGGACAAACGTAAGAATATTTTGAAAAATAATGAGATACTTTGAATATTGAACTGACCGAAATTCGGAAAAACGATCATAGATTTTATTAGAATCGTCTCTTATAATTTGAGTGCAATTTCACTTGAGGAAAAATATTTGTCATTTATAGTAAAACTTCTAGCAGGCAGATTAAGGAAGTTCTGGATAGTTGAAAAGACACTTTGTATTAAAGAATTTTACAGTAAGTATTGAATTTTGAATATTTCAATAAATGTGATAAAATTATTTAATAATTATTTTCATTGAATACAGTAATTTTAATTATTATTTTTCAGAATAATAAACAATTTTTACAAACCGCGGTTAATTATGGATTTTTTTTTTCTAAATTTTATAAAATGATTTCCCACTTGAATGTAACAAATTAGTTTGATCTGTTCATTTCTAATGTGTTTTTTTCAATATTTTTTTCTTTTTCTCATAAGAAACACTAAGTTGCTATCTTTGCAAATTAATAAATACTACAATACGTGGTAAATTGAATTGAAATTTTGCAGATAAATTTTGAATAACATGTACAATACAATATTAATTTTTTAATAATTTGGCTTCATTTTGTAAAACCATCCAGAATCTCCGTAATGAATTTAATTTTTTAAAGTAAATAGCGATTTTTGTGCATAAATATAGGGTTCATTCTTATTTCTATGCGATTTTTTTTCAATATAAACGAGAAAATACGATTCATTGGTAATTTCATCCATTCATTGGTATATCACAAATTTAAAGTTTATTTTATTAATTCCTCTGATGTTTTTTACATTAATGACCTGTGATTTTTTCTTATATTGAATATAATTTCTGGTTCAGTTGTACATATATATTGCGGCATATTCTTCAACCTTTTTTTTCATGCGGTTAATGAGTCGCTTATTCGTTCATTCATTGGTCGGTTTACCCTACTCCCGAGGAATGAAGAAAAAAAATACTTGTACATCGAGAGCCAAATTGTCGAATTTCTTCATCATATCATCAATTTATTTTCTGTATATCAAAACTTACGAGGATTTTCAAGGAGCATTCATGATATTAACTGTATTTCTATTTTCCAAGTATAAAAAAAAAGTAGAATCGGTTGTTTAACCAGAAACCGGAAGTTGATTCACAAATTCATATTAAAAAACGAACCGTGTGCCAAAAATTTGCTAATTCGTATACATTCTATTAATTTTGCATTTGAAAATTGTCCTTTCTTTTTTACTTTCTACAATCTTGTTTACGAATATTTCAAGTTTCTTCCTCATGTATTTGTTTTTTTCTTACGATGAGATCTATTTGTATTGCCACACGACGGAAAAAAATGCTGTTATTGATTTTTGTCTGATATCCAATTGTCGACTTGGATTCGTCGTTGGATGGATAAAGGAAAAATGTATATAGAGAAAAAAAAATAATGTTAATTTAATAGGCATAGGAAAGGGGTTCATATACGATTATTATTGTTGTTATTGTTATTATATTGATTGCCTATTTATGAGCAAAGTTAGTACTCACAGTCAAACGGGTCTTCCGTCACTCTATCGGGAAGGAAAAGAAAAATAGTCAAAAAAACAATTTTTTTTCTGTCCCTCTCTCAATATATCGATCACTCGTTTGTTTTGCAAAAACATATAAAATCAATTATAATAAAAGAAATACCTCAACAAAATCTATACCTCAAAATTGGTCTCCACGTCAGGATACGAGTACAATCATTTTTTTTTGACCTATAAAAATGTAACGTTTTTATAATAATTTTCGCTGAATTGACGTGAAATCATTCATCTATTGGGATTAAAAAAAAAACAATTATATTGTTGGACACGAGCAAAAAAAATGTTGATTATGAGAATCGAAGGGACAAAAATCACTGTAGATTTGAAAAAAATTGAAATAGCATAGAAACTTGTGTTAATTGTTTTTTTGATTGCCTAATCTTTAAAACGCAACTTGATTTATCATGATCCAGCGATTTTCGATTTTTGACAAATTTTTTTAATCCGATTATCGATTTTTATCAATTTGAACTTTTCTGCGCGTGTCCAAATTTTTTTTTGTCACCCCAAGTATATATTTTGTATTTACAACGAAATGTATATAGCTGAAATTAGAAATTATCTTTATATA
>JABMBV010001992.1:0-20015 GCA_018906735.1 Mesochorus sp. PSUC_FEM 10030011 | reverse complement strand
CTATATCGTAGCTACAACATTTTCTTTTTACATAATACTTAGATTTTTTAAAATGGCTATAGCATTTTTTTTCACATGATATAAACATTTTTTTTTATAGCTAGAGGATCCCAAAACAATTACTTGTCTAGTGGAGTATAGGATTATTTTTATATATCTTATGATTTACGGCGCAGATCTGTGCTCGATCGTATATTAATAAACGAGAGTGTGCACGAACGGTAAAACGATTTCTGTTAGTTAACACGAAATATTATCATAGAGTATCACAGCACATGTAATATGTATGAATATATATATATATAAACATGTAACGAAAGCTAATATTACATTGGATATAAAAAACGATGTACGTGAAGGAGAGATAGAGAGAGAAAGAGAGAGAGAGAGAGAGAGAAAGAGCAATGCTGTAGGTTGTCCCGCGGGTTTGGCTATATATGCACGTGCAGCTTTTCCTGGAGGAAATATAACTGCTCGTGATACACGAGGTGTATTATACAACTGCGAGTGAGGGAGGGAGGGGGGGTTATACGCAGTGCACACACTGTTATATGCCCGGTTAACAAGACAATATTGCAAGTTGGATAAAAATGCGATTTAGTATAGGAGAGTATACGGGCAGTTTCACGGTGTGAAAATCCATATACGGTCGCGCATTTGTGCATACATTCATTAATACGCATATTTTTAGACTGAATTTTATTGGAATGACGTGACTCTCAATTAAATTTATCGAGCATACAAAGTATGAAATTCTGATAATCGTAACAATAGTATATATACTTTTTAATTTAAAAAAAAAGCCACATAGTTCATTGATCCTGTTTTAATTAGGTTTATTACGAAATTCGTATGTATCAAATTTGCATATACAGTGAATAAACAACGTTTTAGGACAAAAAGGTAAATTTGCGTATTAACGATTTTGATAGGAAACGCTTTTGGTCGTTATATCACGTTGCAAATATCGTGTTTAATGTACACGTTTCCTCTCTTTGTCTTCTTTATATATAAATCACTCTGATTTTCAACCCGTTTTTTTTTTTTTTTTTCGTTTCTATGGTCCGCAGTTATATAAACAATAGAGAATGAATATACATCGAGGATGTGAAAATTTTCATTCGCTTCAAATTTGTCATTGTTGATCCCTGAATGCGGTTGAGTTTGATAACAAAACCCTGTACCACACCCACACACCTACACACACACATATATATATATTCTTTTCTCTCGCTCGCTTGCCTCGAAGCATTTGTGTCGAGACGATGCGACACCGCGATGGCTCGCGCGTTTCTCCCAGCGCAGTATCCACCAGCCAGCTTTAATAAGTACACCCCGTAATGAAACCCATTCATATAAAAGTTTTCCAAGCTGGGTGACGCTTTAATTGAACGCGACTCGTGCCACCCCGTGTGCTTATACCTCTTTCCTCTCCGCACAGTATATACGTATATGTTTTATAAGCGTAGCGTATATACGTGTGAGTGAATATCTCCTCTTGTTTCATCCGCTTTTTCCCTCTCCATCTCTCTATCTTTCTCTTTCTCTCTCTCTTCTTCTTCTTCTTCGCATCCCCCATTCTCTCTCTCTTTTTCTCTCTATCTCTTTATAACCAGCAGCTTTTTCAGTGATCTATCTTCAACGAATTGGTACGGCACACTATCCCGTGCCGCGCTATATATACCAGGAAGAAACGAATTTCCGGCACTCCGATTCTCTTTCGTTTGTTCTCTATCTCGTCATGCAAAAGCCTATCCGATATTGGACGAAACCATCGACAGACGCGTTTGCAATCCATGTTTCTCGATGAGCTATATATGTGTATATATATAGACATACGAGACGCCCCCGCCTGGGTGTATACGAATTTCGAACTTTCCGGATATCTGACTTGCATGGAAATCTCTCTCGATATAACCCTCGTCAGGGGGTCCAATCTTCTCGAGCTATTTCGGATGAAATAAAGCAAAAAAGCAACAGCGTAACAACGGGGAATCGCTAATTACCATATAGATATATATATGTATATAGCCCTCGCGTCGATGCGTGATTGAGGACGCGTTATTGCAACGAAGACGAGTTATTTATTGGAAAACGATTTCTCGTGTGCTGATGATGTACAAAACTCGTAGCCTGTTTTACAATATCGCTTGTTAAATTGATTTCTTTTTTTTTTGCGATACCAGCGTTGGGAGTAACGGATCTTATTCATCGAATAGTTCACTTCGATACTATTTTTAAAAGCCTTTGTGTGCTCACACGATATATATATTCAGTCTTTTTGCCTTTAGTGTTTTCAATCGCTTTTAATATTATAGAGCAAATCAATCATTGAGGCTCGAAGGAGGTTGTTGAAATGAAATAGGGCCAAGTATTATTCATTCTTCTTTGCTGTCGGTCGCACCAGAACTCTCTCTCTCTCTCTCTCTCTCTCTCCCCCCTCGTTTATAATTCCCCTGTCGGTCAGAAGTCGAGGAAAAAAAAAGTCAGGTGTGGGGGCGTCGACGAGAGGGCTCTTGTGGCCATGCTCTCGGAAAAGCCGTACGGTGACCCACAAGCCCTCGCCTCAAGCCGTCGTCTCGGCAAGTCTTTAGCCATACACCACATGTGTGCGTGTGTGTATGTGTGCGGGGATATGACAATGTATATATGTATGTGTATATATATAATATATGAATGTATGTGAACGTGTGTATGTGCAAGTAAAACGAAGCACCGTCCGACAAAATTTTCACTCGTCGTTTCAGTCGCGCTCGTTTACGTTGACCGACATCCCCGCCCCTCCCACGTCCGTCTCTCATCCACTAATCGTGTCGGTTCTAGCCGAGAGAGAAAGAGAGAGAGAGAGACTCATTAATTTTTCATCGATCCCGCCTCCTCTATATAACCCCCACTAGTTACTGCATGTGTGCTCATGTTCCCTGTCGCTCTATGCTCATGTACCACCGCTGGTGCGCAGACCCCAAAAAACGTTATTGAAACTTTCTGCTACATGCTTCCGCGATACGACGAACGTCATTGTATATATACCGCCTCGAAGCTTTTTTTAGTTTTAGCAATTTTACCATAAGCTTTGTTCACGGCATTCGGTTTTTTATGCTCTCTTATATGTTTCAATATAAGCAAATTTAAATATTACATTTTTGATTGATTTTGAAAATTGCGGCTCGTTTCTTCTCGATTGCCATCTGTTTCGCGTGTTATTTTCTTTTTCTCCTTCCCTCTCCCTACATTGCGATCGTCTGTCGCTTGATAAACTTGCAATTACACAGATGACTCGGTTGAATTTTCTTTTTTTTTTTTTTCTATGACTTTTCCACTCCTCGGCTGTTCTTTCGGTGTAGATTGTTGGAGGCAAAAACTATATCCCATCCGATTTGAACATTATTCCACGACTTTACTTTCCGAGTTGAGCACGAAAAGCAATGTTTCCTCGGTCCTCAGGAAACAATGCTCTCTTTCTCTCGTTTTCTCTCTTTCTTTTTTTTTTTTCTTTTTTTTACTTTTCCTCTTTCGAAGTTTTGAAAACTTGTTCGAATAGTTTGTCTTTCGGAAGAATTCTCGGGATAAATTTCGTCCAATGGTTGAATCTCGCGGGCACACAATCACGATAACTGCACGAGTGCAATGAAACTCTCCTTTAAACTCCCTCTCTCTCTCTCTCTCTCACTCTCTCTCATACTCTCTTTATGAACCGAAAAAAGATGAAAGAGTGTGTCGTTCTTGCGAATCGAAAATCGAATATCGATATGGTACAATTCTCGAGTGCGACTCTGCGGACATGCCGATGATACTTTCAATCGAGCATCTTTCTCTCTTTCTCTTTCTCTCTTTCTCGTTTAATACAAAACGAGTTTGAAACAAGTTATCTCATCGTATATGATGCGTTCCATAAACGACATATCCGATTTTTTATGGCAACTGCGCGCTCGAAATCTCTCGATAAGTGATTTGATAAAGCCTTGCCGAGATTTGGATATGACGACGGGAAATCCTGTACTGTGCATAATACGATTCAATGTGGTAATGGGATATATCCGATAATGGCAAAAGCAGAGACGCGCCCGAGTTTATCGATTCGCTTGTTCGAAGGACCAACGAGATATGAAGATTCCGACGATGATAACGCGCTCTGTGTCTCACCGCCGCTTTCTCTCTCTCTCTCTCTCTCTCTCTCTCTCTTTCTCTCCCTTTTCTCTCTTCCCTTCCCTCATATCGACAAACTGATTTGGCGAGGCGTGAGATAAAATGCTCTCGTGAACGGAAATGGGATATCGGCCGCAATCCTTATCAACAACGATCCCAAGTTATATTTACTCATTAGTCGGAGCTGTCGCTCTTCATATTGTTTCACACACGTATGTGTGTTTTTTCGTGGTGCTCATGCGCCATATTGAAGAACACACTTGTTGTTGAGCTTTTAATGTATACAATTTATCAATTTTTTAAATGTTTTTTTCAAAGAAAATTCTCAAATAAATCAGTCAAATATACCGTAGTTATATTTATAATCAAACTCAAAAAATTGCTGTCTTTAAAGATTTAAAAAAATCCTTTCTCTAAAAAGGTTATTATAAAATTTAATTATTAGTGATTATTATCGTGAAATGTTTGTCAATCGTTTAATAATTGCGAGAGGATATAAGATACGTTATCACACATCGATTTGTCTTTATTCATAAAATTCGCATTGTTCAAGCAAGAAAAAAAAATGCATTATGGGATAAGAACACATTATTTCATCTGTCTCAGACAAGACAATTCCAATGCTTGAGATTCGTATTGCTACTCATCCAGCACAATTGTATATACTATATCGTTTGTCGAGCATTCTCAACCTTGTATAAAGTTGTCTTCAACTTGTGCTCCACCTTTCATCGTCAAAGATGTATGCTCTCTTATCCTGTAAAACACATTCCTGTCTTTTCTTCCCCTTGAAAGAATTCGTGAATGATCTTCTCTTCCGAATATCGCAAAATCTCATTATCTCTACATATTTCTCAAAGTTTTGTCGAGTGCAATATGGTATAAATATATCGTATCTCTATAGGGTGTCTGAGGTACAAGAAAAGCTCCATAAAGGTTGTCTCGCCGAGACGATTTTCTTTGTGTAATTTGTGTAAAAAGTAATACACTGGTTAAATGTGCATCTACGAGATTTATTTTTTGACTATCAAGATATTCGTCATCTCAGTTCTTCGCCTTTGGCTCAATGAAAAATCCAATTCGCGCAAACTTTTTGATGCGGTGCACATTTAATTGCATTACTTTATATCTGCGCACACGAAGAAAATCAAATAAGTTTGCGTTAATTGGATTTTTCGTACAATCAAAGTAAGACTCAGATAACGAATACCTTGACAGTCGAAAAATAAATCTCGTAATTTCATCCATTTTCAAGATAATTTTGTCACTTGAATATGCAAAAAATCTTATATATAAAATTTGTGATATTGTTTTTCTTCTCTTTCTCCAAACGGTTGAAGCAAAAACTAATAATTATATACTGTAGAAATAATACATAAGATAGTGGTTATAAATATGGGTGTGAAAATTAGTGTCTTTTTGACGAGAATCACGTATACACGAGGTTATATCGTCGCGTGTCACCCGATAAGATTGAAGCTTCCTGTTCATGAGGCATGCAACAGGACAGCAAGATGCCGGTATAAAATTTCTCTGATTATTTCTTCATGCTATTTTATATATATATATATGTATAGCTCGTGCCTGGCACGCTTCGATGCTTTGTAAAGCAAACAAAAAACTGCCTCGATTATTCCGGGCGTTTGTCGAACATTTTTTTTTCTTCCAGCCAGATGTCAGCAAAAAAATATCAACTGTTGCAACTTTTATTGCATAAATTTTACGTTCTATATAATGTTTTCAACTAAATAAAAAAAAATGTATATGATTTATATCGGATAGAATTATAACTAAAAGAAAATGTCATGAAATATTAGTTCAAAAATTCAGCTTATAAAAAATAATGATATAAATAGTATAAGATAAAAGAGCTTAATAAATAGATCCCCGTGAAACTCAGTTGATCATTTCAATTGTATTCCAGTTAAACTGCAAAATTGTTTTCTTGCTGTCACAGGTGGAACAAATCATTATATAAAACCGATTGATTTATCGTAAATGAGAATTCGCTTTCACACTCATTTTTATAAAGAAATAAACTTGTAATTAATAAACGAGCTCGCTGAACAACGGAAATAGAGTCTCTTGAGAAATTCTATGCCTTTTATACTATTTCTCGAACTACGAAGAACGGATAAGACTTGCTGAAAATGAAGAAAGAGATAGAATGAGAAACAGAAAGAGAGAGAGAGAGAGAGAGAGAAAGCTCACGTCATTTCAAGGATTCTCATCGCCGTTCGTTTCTATTATATACGAAAATCGTCAAGGATTCTCGAGTCTCGGAGGGGCTCTCTTCATCACCGTCGTCGTCGTTGCATCCCCATTGTTTCACCCGATTGTCGAGAGTTACTCTTCCCCTGGACCGTGAAACTTGTTCAGCTTACTCTTTGGGGTTGACACATTTATGTCTCGGATAACGGGGTAAAATGTTTGGAGGGAAATGATGTTAAATCGGTGAAAAAAAAAAAAAAAATTAAAAGTAACGTATGTACGTTTCTTTTTTCACTGATGTAACTATCTGTCGGAGGATTCATTTGTCGTAGCAAGTAAAATTTTATTTGAATACCTATGAATGTAGATTCATCGAGTCTAGCGACATTTTTATTCTCACACTATATCCAATCAAAAAAAAATATATATATATAAAAGTCTGTTGAATAATATCCCCAACTGTGGGTTCTTGGTCGGGTTGGCAATCGGTGTCGAAATTGAAGAAGCACTCGAATAACTCTAGCTCGAACATCGATAGAGTCCCAGTGAGCTCGCCATTTGCATTCGATCCACACTGTGAAAAGCTGGCGATGAGAGAACGAGAGAGAGAATTATTCCCTCCATAGAACATGGGTCTATATACAGATATAAAGTAATAGAGAATTCGTTGGTTTATATATATACGACATATATGGTATATTCGTGTTTGAGAGGGGAAGAAGGGGGTGTAGAGCTTTTTTGAATCTCTCTCATCTAACAAATGGGTCGAGAGAAGCCCAGTTACCAGCGTCTCGCGTACTGCAACGCTACCGAATCGTCACAATGCATTCACCGATGCATAAGTTTTCCGTTGAGGATGAAGGCGCACAGGATACGGCCCAGTTGCTCGAGCTTTCGCCGTCCGCGTTGTCGCGCGCTCTTCGGCATATATAAACGCGCCAGGGGAGAAAAAAAAAAGGATCGATGAGCCGATGTTCTTTTTTGCCCCATTATTCACGTTCGATCTGGTATGTTATACTATGAGGAAAAAAAGTATTATTTGTTACCGTATATATAAAACCGTGCGATACGTTATGATACACGAGGTAAAAAGCACAAATCAATTAAACGAAAACTCATTATTCTTGGCTGTGGTCGATTTCGTTTACCGCGTAATAACATTTTTTTTTCGTCTGGGCGAAGAGAAAAAGACCGATGTGTCGAATGAGCTTCGAAAATCGTTAACGTAAATTCAGCTCGACTCTTATTGTTTGTCAGACTCAAACATTTCTCGGTAATTACTCCAAGATCTATATCGTACGAGCGAACAGTTCGTTTCTTTATTACTAGTTCACGTGCACATGTATGTACATCACATTCTTGTCTAGGATTATTAATGGAACAAAAGGAAAAATGCATACCCGAGGCGTGGCGTATTCAACACCCTCGCAAGCTCCTTTTTCATTGCTACTTGTCATTTTTTTTTTTTTTTCACTGAAAAAAAGAGATTTCATTCTCTTCAAAGTCGAGAGTGTCGCGTCTCTGATTATTTCTTTTCTAAATCATGCATTTCCCGTTTACGTATATTTCTCGCTGTACTTCGTTCGTGAAGAAAAATATCCGCGAAGAACATGCATAATACAGGGCGTTACTGCATCAACAGCGACACTAACACGCACCAGGAGACAAGGGAAAATTTTGAGGAAAGCCAAACCCCTCTTTATTTCATTTGTTCTTGTTCTCTTCTTTACTTTCAACTTTAATAGAGTTAGATGCAGACAGAAATTTCACTTGGTGATGTATAACTCTCCGAGACGTCGAGTGTTTGATCGTCAACCGAAAGATAAATACCCGAACGAGACAAACAGAAACTATACGAAAACGACAAAACTGCTCTATGGTGTCTTTCTTGATTCGCCATACAACACTTGCTGTGCTTTTCCATATCCAATTATTCAAATATTCCTTTTTCAGGGCTATTCTCTGAGTCCCTTCATTTTTTTTCTTCTTCCTTTTTTACCCTCATTAAGTATTGGTCGCTCAGGACATTCATAAAATTTACACTATTTATCCAGAGCTCTCGTTCCCATGCATTTTTAACAATTTGTCGCCATAAAATTCTTTCCACATGGAGTGATAAAATGAATTATACAAATATTCACTAATAAACTCGATAATTGATCTGCTCTGGCTAAATTACGTGAATCATTTCGTAATCACGTGTGTAGAACAATGCGTGATAGAGCAACGTAAAAAAATGGCTAATTCTTGGAGAGTATCCTCATGTTGATCGGTCCGAAGCCGTAATGAGCGCTTTACAGTTGTGAACTTTGGTGGAATCGGCTTTCAAGTTGCTCTCTTCATCCGGTCGAGGATATATCGTCGCGGGGCGTTGAAACGATTGCGGTCTTCCGGATCCTCCAACTTCCGAATCCCACTCTTGGACAGCTCTCACATCCGGATCTTATAGCGGTGTGGAAATCCCACCAAGTCAAGCGCACGGCTCCGTGTGTTTCAACGCTCCCGAAATCACCCAGGGGTACATATAACCGAGGCGGAAGTAGTACGGTTATAGCCAGTCCGGGGTCTATCGAGAGTTTCCTCGGTGCGCTAATTCGGCATTCCATTGAGGCCCTCGGGGCTAGCTTTGGATGTCTATAATCGCGCGGGGACTCGATGCTGTTGGAACGTGGAAATAGTTGTGGTCACGAAGCTTGCGTTCTATAGTCACCCTCTACAGAGGGAGGGAGGGGGGGAGTAGAGGAAAACCTTGCCCGGAAACAGTCGGTCCTATATATACGAGGGGAACAACCAGCTCAAAATGTGGTTGTCCGATTCTCCGATGTTCCCAAGAGTTTCTGACCAACGTAACCACGAGGATTCTCCCTCCTCCTCTCTCTTTATCTATCCCTTTTCCCCTAGCGAGCAAGTATAGACGACTCTGACTAGCCTCTTCCATTTTGTACCATTAATTAGCCAAGAAAACAAATGTATCCCAAGGGCGGTTTAGCAGCGGTAGTCTACAATGATTCGTCATGTCCCAAAAACACCTTAGAAGCCCTACTTTCACAGAAGATAAGTTTGGGATCATACATATGTATGACACTGTCACGTTCGTTCTATAATTCGTAATAATTGCGTGACCCCTTTCATTTTGTTACATTTTGTTGACTCAAACAAATGAAATAGTCTAATAGCAGATTTGGTTGAACGAACACTACATCTATTCTTTCCACTAATTATGTTGTTATGTTAAAAAAAATAATCTTAGATCATGTGAAAAAATATAAAGTAAAATCAACGAAATAATTGGTTGAATGAATAAATTTAGTATTCATTTCACCAAATCTGCTGTTGAACGTACTTCACCGTACATTATTGCTCGAGTCAACAAAATTTGTTTCTCAGTGTACACGTTTATCAAAGTGTAACTTTTATATTCCTATAAATTTTTAAAGTACGTTTGGAATTTTTTTTTCATAAGTTGTTCCTACATTTTTAAAATAGAGTAAACATTTGAGAATCATTATCAGCTGTAGAAGCGAACGTAAATATACTTAAATTTGTATACATTCATAAAAAAAATGCAAACAAAAAATTTGTATGTACCGATAATTCACATAGAAGAGTTTCCTGAGTCTCAATACTCATATGAAACTATCCTTATGGTTTATATTCACAAGAATCTATTTATTCCAACCTCCGGTTAGGCTGACAGCACTTATTTGATTATTTGAAAGTCATTAAGTGTCGAATATTAAGATATCGAACATTGTGACATTTATTCCATTGATTTTCAATTGTTATTATTATTTTTCGTGTACAAATATGATTTCGAAAAATTAAAACGACAAAATGTCCTAGTTCAATCGGCCATTTTCCCAAATATATAGAATACCTTGTTATTATCTTGATTCATTGAAGTTATAAATCACCATCGCCCTTATCCATATTGTACCACCTCTCTCCCATACATAATCTACTTCGTGCATACGACTAATATCTTATCGTCGATTATTATCATGTTTCACCATGTCAAGTTGGTATATATATATTACGATTAATATGTATTGCAATCTAGTAAATAGGTGAAGGAACATGCGTCAAGCATATACGCAGTTAAACTTTCGCAAAAGTCCGCAAAGATCCATATATAGGTTATTATATGAACTCGTGATAGCCGAGCGTTACTTATCGAATAGGAGGATTATATAGACCCCATCTCATGGCCCGTTCCCCCGGCCTTCATCCATTGCTCGATGTAATTGCCCTTGGCGAATGGCTCACTCAATTAATCGTCCACGAAATTATCCCGAATCTGCTCTTTCGCCCTGTGTATATATATGAAATCGACGTCGCAGTTACTTATTCTTTTCCGGTACGCAAAAAAAAAATAGACTCTATTGAACAGCCATCTATTCTGAACTTGAGGAGGGCAGACCAATAAGTTAAGGACATTCACAGTCGGATTTCTCCTTCTCTCGAGCCTGATATCTTGCTCCGCATATCAATTTCCCATAATATCAATGAATTAAAGTTTTCTCCTCTGTAATTCATATCAGGCTCTTATATATATTTCACATAGTATAATTTTACATTTAATCAATCACGAATTTCATCGATATTTCATTCCAACCTGACAGTCTTAGGGATTTTATATATCTGTATGGTCTTCTTTGCTTTAAGTGATCGGAAATTTTCTGCCACTTTGCTCTTTGGTACTGCCAAGACACGATCTTCGATACTAAATTATCGATTAGATGAAGCCAATGCTTTGGACTTTTTATACTTATATAGATATACCTATGTACCGACATTTTTAACTTCTTTTCCTTTACCACTGGACAGTATTGTATTAGAGATCTGTATATAGGTAATCCTATAGATGGTTGATTGGCTATTTATTTGGCTGGTGTCCAGCCCCAGCGAGGAAGTATACAGAGCTACATCTCTGCTCTCTCTCTCTCTCTCTTGTTCTCCCTTTTCTCTTCTTCCTCTTCGCCCTCATTGTATATCAGATTGTCCATTACTCGACTAGTAGTTATAGTGTCGACTCTTCATGGCCTCGTATCTCGTTCCAGGAGTCTCTTGACGGTCCTCTCCATTGTCCAAGCATAATGTTCGTCTTCCGCATATCGTATCGTTCGGTTGTATACGCATACACACACGTATACACATAAATTTAAACCCGAATCGAGCCATGTTTCAAATTTCAAGTCGTTATTTATATCAAGTATGAAAATAATTTTTGTACAAGTATCTATATCTGTAGAAACTTTTTAACTAAATTTCCGAAAGCACTTTCCGCGACATCAATTTGTCTAAAGACACCGTATCCTCTTTATCAAGCTGGAAAAAAAAAGAAGAATTAAATTTTAAAGTATAATTTAGAAAAAAAATTAAAGTGCCCGGAACGCCGGATCCAACTTTTCGACGACACGTTTTTCCTTGCGTTATGTTTCTTCTCTTGAGAAGAAAATAACACGGAGTTGTTCTGCGGGAGGTTCATTATTTCCATGGGCTGGTACATTAAGAAAAAAAATTTTTTGTTTTTAATGCTGCTGCCACTGCAGAAATAATATTATCATTTCGTTCGCGGTCCACGTTTCGAATTGAATTACGAATGAATGGGGGGGGGGGGGAAGTTGAAGCGTAAAGGGGTTGCCATAGAGATAAAGGTTAAAGAGTGAGAAAAGAAAAATTGAGTATAACCGTAATAAAAATAGTCCGTTATAGAGCAGTCGGAAAAATATAAAACAATACGTGAAAGGGGAAAATACGAGCGAGAGGAAAAGGAAGATTAGAGGAGCTCACAGCGAGTGATGGCCACGATCGTTGTTTATTTCTCATTGCTGTATATTTTATGACTTTGGAATTTGTGCGTAGCTTTTGATATACGTTTGGTTGGCAAAAAAATAGTCCAGAATCGCTTATGGGAGTCTTGATAATTTCTAATTATTTTCCCAGTTTTATCTTTCGCATGCAATGCAGTTTTTCCCAATCCCCATCTCTCTTACACCTCCTCCACTTTTTTCCATTCAGTTTTTTTTCACAACAATATTTTTAACCGTTTGGAAGTTTATGCTCGAAATCTTCCCTGTCAGGGCTCATTCAGAAATTAAGTATTTATCACTTTTATGTGTGCATATATACCTCGACTTGCCTATTTTTCGAGCGTATATCGCACTGAACGTATATATCTCCAACATAATTTTAAAACAAAGAGACTGTTAAATGCGGGCTTATTTATTTTTTTCGCAATTAAAATGAAAAGCCCTTTATCAAACATTATTCTTTTTTTTTTTTCATTTTACGTCATTTAGTCTTTTGTTGAATATTTTTTTTCCAGCTTTGATACAAAGTAACGAAAAAAAATAGATATTTTATTTGTAACGATAATCCGAGGAACAAAAACGTTGCGTGCACTGTTCAGGATATAGGGTTCGTGTTGTATATAGGATGTTGATGTGAGCACAGTATAAAAAAGTGTGAAATTTTTATCACAACGAAAAAATCTCGATGTCGTAGATGAAAAGTGATGCGTCGTGATGTTGCTTGTCATATCTTGTGGTTATCGAAACCAAACCGGACACACAGCATCACGTGCAGTCGCGATATAACGTATACGTATATAAATATATAAATATATATATGTGCATATAAGAGCAACAACAAAACACTTTTCGTGTTGTTGCACAAACCACCGCGAGTACATATATTTCCGCAGTTTTTTTTTCTCATGTTTAATCTGCCAGAACCGCATGCATGTTTTCCACAGATACGACAGGCATGAAGTCTCTCAGGTGTCTTCTCTTTTTTTGTGTTTGATAATTGAAAATAACAATATCTACACAATTGCAGTTTGAAAGGGTGTAAAATGAACTTGAACTCTATTTATTTAATTTTCACTTCTGTCATTATTGAACGTGATGAAAAGAGGAAGAGAGATATAGTGGTAGAGATAGAGTGGAAGCAAAATTACCAAGCGGAAATAGAAAATCGTCGAGCGGAAATAGAGCTTTCGATCTGAATAAACATACACGAGGGATGTAGACTTAATCCACAAATTTGCTAAGTAGATGACGTTTCTCACATTTATAAAATACGATGTAATACATATTTCATTTTAAGCCGTTGATCTATTCATTAAAAAAGAAAAATGATTAAAATTGACATAATTAAAAATAAACATCAGTAAAAAAATGAGAAAAAATACAAGAGCAATTCTATAAGATAATAATTACACATCGATTAAATAAAAATCCGTGTATTTAACGATAAAAGAAAAACTTTTGATAATCCGCAGTGCAATCGTATATAATAAACATTATCCATCATTTCAAAAGCACAATCGAGGTGATGCACTCGCAGTTTAGAGTGGTTGATATACAGTTTCTTCAAGGGCTTTACCCGTACCAAGGGAAAATGGGGTTGCGAGCTACACTGTATATAATATCTGGAAAATGGAAACTCTTTGTTGCTGGACGCGGTGTAAAGGAACTGTGCGATATATTACAGTCTATATGTGCATTAGTATATGTGTATTTGTGTGCGTCTGAGCTGTAATGTACATGGAAGATTGCGAGGGAGAGGTTTACGTGCGGAAGAGTACTTCTGGCACAAGTTACGCGCGCATTTACTGTGGCATTTGGGCGTGATGCTACTGATATTCGTCCTTTCTCCCACTCCCTTCTTCTCTCTCTCTCTCTCTGCCTCCCTCTCTTCTTCTCTGTCTATGAGGGAAGCCAGATGCTGATATTGTGCAAGTTGGAAAGAGGTGGGTAACTCCTCGTCCCTCCCTCTCCGTTCTCTGGCCACCTCGCGTAGACTGCATTTCTCTGAATCAAGAGCGAGATACATATAGAAGGGGCAATAGCATCCGATTCAACTGAGATACGTTGAGAGGGTGTGAGAGAAATAGACTAAAAAGGCCAATTCACCGCCAAGGCCTCGAGTGGGTACGTTAACGCTCTACCGCGTACGTGTGTTTCATAAACATGTATATATAGATAAACTTTATATATACATATATATATGTGCTTCATAGCACTGCAAGTAACATCCCTACAATGTAAGCTGCATACATGTATTTTCATATATGTATACATATGTGGCGAGAGAGAGAAAGGTTGGGGGGAGGGGAGGAGAGAGAGAGAGAGAGAGAGAGAGTGGCAGACGCATTCCGCACTCACGAGAAGGCTTACCTCAATCCTTTTCACGATTAGAGTGCCTCGTGGAAATATGCTGCACACATACACACGTGTGTTTTGCCAACAGATGGGATTCTCTCTACTTGGTCCGCACGGGAAAGCTTATCTCATTCTCTCTCGCCGCGCCTTTCTGGCTCCGGTTTTCTACTGTTGAATCGGAGAGACTTTTCTCGTCGAGTTCATACACATATATAGGCACTACCACTTTGCTCTCTATTTACTCAAAGAAACGCTCACGTCACGAGATTCTCTGTGAGAGACGAATGAATTTTTCGCAAAGTTCTTCACTTTATAACTCGCACGATTTTACCGAGATAGAGAAATAATCGTGACATAATAGATACAAACGTGTTAGCAATTTCAGCTCAAAGCCATTTGCAAAATTATGGCAATTGACGTGTTATCTTTATATTATTTTGTATCTATGAGCGCACAAATGTTTAAAGAATTTCTAATCAATTATAGAATGAAAACAACTGTGATTATATCCTTGTCATAATTGTTTTTTTTTACTATCGTTTTATTTATAGTTTACTATTATTTTCAGCGACCGAATTTTCATGAAATTGCTCGTGTACATAAAAGAGTTTTGTCTCTGTTAGATTTATTTTTATATATATCGAAAAAATATTATTTTCGTACTCACAGCACGTACGTTATTAAGGTCTATACGTATCTCTCGAATTTCATCGGTTATTAAAGAGCCCCTATTTCAGTTGGTCGTTGAATGTTAAAACGTTTTTTTCTTTCTTCTTTTCATCGTAGTATCGAAAAACAGTATTCGAATTACGAAATGTTGGCGAATAATGTTTTACATTCGACGAATATATTTATCATACGTGACGCTTGTGAATAAATAATCTTCCTTTTCATCGATGTTCCAGTATTTCAATACGGTGATGAGGGCGAATGTTATTCAATATTATTTATTCAATGTATCTTTACTATGGTATATAAAATGAAAATTATTTCCATTTAAATTACAAATATCTCAAATTGGTAACAGTTGTATACACGTGTAACAAATAATTAGCTCAATATTTATTCGCCCGACTTTTCAGAAATCGATAATTATTTATTCAACTTTTTTTAACCCCGCTTTATTTAATTTCTCGAATTTTTAAAATGAACAAATTGGCACTAAAAATATATGTATATTTCAAAAAAACCCAATAATTAAACGACTACCAATGATTTTTTTTTAAATACATTTTAATATTATCAAAAATATAACAAATATTGTTCAACGTTAGTAAAATTAAAAAAAAAATGTTTTTTTGATTAAAAATGTTTTTTAATTTGAAGCTATAAAGTGTTATTAACGTGAACATTTTTTAATGTAAATTGGATCGAGATCAACGACATGTGACCTCGAGATTGTTGATAAATAGATAAAATGTGGGAAAAAAAGAAGATAATTTGTCTGCATAGTGGATAAATCGTAAAATTTGCGTTCAATCATGATTGTTAACTTCACATTTGTTTGTCATTTTCTGTTGCAGAAATTTTGATTCTCTGAACTGAGGAACAAATGGATCTTTGATTACGAAGACACATATCGACTATGAGCCTTTCAGATGAAAGGAAAAGAGCTTTAGTTTCATATCATTCCGAAAGATCGTTTTTGAATCGCGATATTTAATAATAAATACTTTCTGGAATACGAATCGTTAACGATCACCAGAGAGTTGGATGATTTTCAAGTAGATACAAAGTGACGTTAACCGATGTGATTGAATCAACATATCCAATAATTTAGAAGATTCCTTCTTTTATACAAGAATCTTCAAATAATTACTTCCGGGATTGATCCAAATTTATCCATGGATCTTGACGACTGACGAAACTTCGATTGTTTCTCGTTAAACGTGTCGCGTTAGAAATTTTGGGAAAAAAAAAACAAAATTTCCCATTGTTCGAGAGTTGTTTGAGTGGGAGGGGAAAGAAAAAAAAATGTTGCTGAGGTAACGGAAAATCTCGGCTCGCCTGTTCGCGTCTGTCGGCGTTACGCGTCAAATCGGCGAGAACGATATCACAGTCGGGTTTTTTTTTCATATTCATATACAAAAAATAAAATCCTCGTTCGTTGAATCATTCGCGGATCAATCGTCACAATGGGTTTTCCACGAAGAAGATCTCTTTGGCTGAAGGTCGCGGTTTTGGCCGGTGCGGTTTGGGTCACTGTGTGTTTTCTTCTCTACACGGAAGATCGGGCAACGGCCGCCAATGTTCAGGCTGGATTGGCACCGTCCGGTATCGCTGCTGTTCCTCAAGTCGCCAATGGTTTCGCCCCGCTGGCGATAGCCATTAAACGCGAAACACCGAGCAACGGTCAGAGCAAGTCAAAGATCAATCAGGCCGGTCCAGAACAAGGTACGTTGACAGTTGTATTAACTTGTGTCGTTTCTTCACAACTTTTCCATGGCACATACAATTTTGTAAGAAAAAAAAAAAAATGTCGTCTTTCGCCTCAAAGGTGGCGGAGTTCTCGCCGCCCCTCGAGAGCCTGACTCAGCCGCACCTGGTGAAATGGGAAAACCTGTTATTCTTCCGACAAATCTGACCGCCGAAACGAAAAAACTCGTTGACGATGGGTGGCTCAACAACGCGTTTAATCAGTACGTCAGTGATCTTATTTCCGTTCACAGGACACTTCCGGATCCCCGTGATCAATGGTAAGTCTTATTTCTCGAATATATTATCAATTAAATTGAGAAAAAAATGGTTGAATCTATCAAATATATTCGATAGATTCAGCCATTTTTTTTCCAAGTGCATAAAATTAATTTTTTACTCAAGAATAAAAAAAAACGTCTTTTAAATTCTTCGTATCATACTTTGGTCCATTTTTATAAACTAAAATTAACAAAATCGTAATATTTCATGTTCCGAAAAACATTTTTGATTAAAAATAAAAAAAAAAACAGAAGACATTTCCCAGCGTAATGTTAGCCGTAAAATTTTCACGCGTACCTGGCAAAAGTACAGGTTACGTGGACCGGGACTTGTCTGCGCGGTTGTTGGTGTGTTTGGAATATGTTTTCCTCGCGTATGATCGTAAATTTCGGGTCTGCAAGTTTTCATCGTGTTCAAGGGACCAAAAGAGAAAGAGAGAGAGAGAGAGAAAGAGAAAACGAGAGAGGGGGAGGGAGCGGTGCCGAGCATGGCACCCGTGTATACGCGCCACCACCTCCTGAATTAAGCCCATGAATATTAATTACAATTTACATGATATTAACCGACATTATCAGGACAGGTGGGCCAAGTTCTCGCGGGTGCGCCTGTTGTCGCTGACACGAGAGAGAAAGAGCACCGTAAACTCTATATATTGTACGCCCGCTGCTCCCCTTTCTCTCTCTCTCTCTCTCTTTCCACATTGCCTCAACAACAAACTACATATAGAACCGAATATATAAGGAAATTTCTCATACGCGTGAGTTATACATTTAGATTATTATCGTCGTCGATTCAACGTCTCTACATCCTTTCATTATCCATGCAAAATTTCGTAGCCAAGAATTATCTCTCTATATTCTCGCTTCATTGTTCGTCAGAATAGTACGAAATTGTTCATTAACTTGTATTTATTTTTCGAATATAGAGATACAAGTGGAATATATTGTTTAAACCTTAAAAAACGAGATATCTGATTATGTTTCATCGATTTTAAGGAGACCTTAAAGTGATAATTATAATAGTATGTATAGAGTATATGAAAAAATCATTAGAATTAACTTTTGCTGGATAATCAATTAAAAATTTGATATTAATATTAATCTAAAAAAAAAAATTCAAAAACACTTCGATTTGATTAAGAAGTAAATATCTCAATATCGCAATATTACGAAATTATTCGATACTAAAAAAATTTCGTTTTGGAAATGGCGTGTATTCCGTAAATGGACGATTCACCCTAATTTATGATTATTTGATGGAAACGAAGCTGTCGTAATTTAAGTCTCGAGGTATACAAAGTCAATGAGTGTCTAAGAGATACCAATTTTGACCCTTGAGCGTATCTCCCTTCTATATTTGTAATGCACAAGTACGATTTGGAACTTGAGCCCAGAGGGGTGTTACCGCGGAGGAAAAGAGAGAGAGAGAGAGACAGAGAGAGCGATACGAGGGTAAAGCTGCGGTAGAATGCCCGAAGCTGTGGATCGACTCCGTTGAAAGCGAGAATGCAAATTTAAATATTCAAATGCTGGAAACGGTTGGTTTAATAAGATGCTCTTTCACGTGTCGCTACACGTACGCCCTTGCGGCAAGCCAATTATCACATTACTGCACACCCTGACGAGTGTTGAAGTCCCATTATCCCGAGGCCCTGGAGGCAGGGGTTGTGGTTTCGCCATGAGGGTTACTACGACCGAGGGATGAGGAGAGACAGAGAGAGAGAGAGAGACAAAGAGAGAGAAAGAGAGAGTGGCACTGAAAAAGAGATGGGTAACGAGGAGGAAAGTTGACGAAGCAAACAAACGCATCGACTCAAACACAAATATGTGATCTGTTGAACTTTCGTGTGCCGATGATGATCTTGTTTGAACAGCGCGATTCGCGTCTGTCTCTTCATTGCCGAAAAAAAAAACATATATAGGGGAAAATAGTTGTTCGGATATTGGTCGACATTTAAAAATAAAAAGATTCCTGGTGCCTGTTTATCGTCGATGTTCCCATAAACATTGCTATATGTATGTCGAAACGAAAGTTCACGATTAGCGAAAGAACGAAAAGACAGAGTGCGGTCGGGTCGTCTGACCACACAGGGACATTACTACTGGCATGTGCGGCGCCGTTCACGAGCAGCTGGTCTGTACTCGGTTCGATCGTACCATTATTCTGGCTATTATATAATAAAACGCGAGAGAGCGAAGCTCGGATAAATTGCACGAATTTACATGGGCATAAACCGAGTGTGGACGATTGTTAAAACGTGCATTAACGCAACCGAGTTTTTTGGACGAGAAGCCGACCAACAATTACCCCGTATAAGTACGTGGTGCCGTGAGGAAGAGTTCGCTTTTTAATTCTCAAGAATTTTTCCCAGCACGACGGATAAGCGCTGGGCGGTTATCTAGAAAAGAGCTCGTTATACCTAGCAAAGGTTCACTCTTTTTTTTTTTCACAAGAATGTCGCGGAACACTGTACTCTACCGCACTTCATGTTAATAAGGAGCTTTAACAGCCTTGTTCTACACCCACAGTCTTGTGAAAACAAGAATAAACTAAATTCCCCGGTACTTTTGAACGGCATGTTTTGTAGACTCTTTTCTTTCGGTTTTTTTTTCTCTCGTACACTTTATTTTCTTATACTTGAATAGAAAAATTGTCAAATGCTTATAGATAAAAAAAAAAATATTATACTGTCACATCCGAAGTCTCCACGAATTCAAATATATTAAATTCAATTTTTGTTTTATATTCTTTTGAATCGAATATTTCTTATTTCACAATTATAAAATCATGCTC
>JABMBV010001991.1:0-11401 GCA_018906735.1 Mesochorus sp. PSUC_FEM 10030011 | reverse complement strand
ATATTTTATCTTAATTTTTAAACTAAAAAAGAATATCTCTAAATATTTTTTTAATAGTTGTCCTTTCTTATGTGGAGAAATCCACGATTTTTAATTTTAAAAATCTGAGTTTAGATTCGTAATCAGCGACCCCGAAAACCCTTGTATACTAATTTTTAGAAGAATCCGTTCATCCAAAAATATTATCAAAATTTGGGACTTTACAAAGGTTTTTTTGTAATTTTTTTTTTTCATACAAACCTTGCTCTGACAATTACGAACAAATCAAAAATTAGCTAAATTGGTCCCAAGTGATTCCATTTTCATTTATATAATTTTTTTTTAAATCGGAATAACACAATCCCTTTTTTTCACATTTTCCTCGTGACTGTATAGCAAAAATCATTACGAATATCGTATTTCTCATTCCAATAAAAAAAATGCCATGACGCGAATTCGGTTCGTCGTCAAAAATTTCTGCAAAAAACGTATGTTCCACTGATTTATTTTCCCACCCAACATAATCCCGTTTTTTTTTCACATTTTCCTCGTGACTGTATGACCGAAAAAAAAAAAAGAAAAAAGTCACAAAAAGTTTATGGGAATTATGTTACCCGGAGGTGTATCATTTACCCGAGTCTCTCTTCGTCCCTCTCTGAGTGGCAAAAGCTTGTCCGATGATTCCTCGCGTGTCGCGTGAATAATTGATGCTAACCGTTAGCTCCGACCACACAGAGCACGAACTATATATTCCAAGTATACACCGCGTTTTTCCACCTTTTCACCCTCGTTGTACACCCCTGTCGCGCTCGTTAACATCCCTCCCCCCTTCCTCCTCCTCCTCCTCCTCCTCCTCCTCTCAATACTTTTATAACATCTCTCTTTGCGCCCCGTAGGTATTATTCTATTATTATTCAAGAGATGAATACGTGTCGATACGGACGGGCGTACATACGTACACATATGTTTATAGCACTATTTACGAACCGTCCGTATATACGAGACCGCGGTGGCTTTCAGTCACGCGCGAATATTTTATTTTGACAGTACAACTTTCCGTATGAATTTGTTTTTTTCTTCCGCTTATGCCTATATATCCGATATTTCATACGTATAACAACGATTGACGCTAAGAGGGTAGCAATTTTTGTTTTCTCCCTCATCCCTCTCTCTCTCCCTCTCTCTCTTTCTCTCGGTACAAGTCGAGGTGAAGAAAAAAAGAAAGTTAACTATGGATCATTTCAGGCTGTATATACGAACGCCCCTGTGTAGTAGAGGCAAAAGCCATGCAAGGTACACGCGATGTCGTCGAAAGGTCGACAGAGCGTCGATTATGCGAAATTGCCGGTCTACGCCATCACTTTGAAACTTGCAACCCAATAATCTTGGCATTAAATGACTGTACTTTGCGGCTTCCCTTCCCTCGTCTCTTTATTATTGTTTTATTGAATATATTTTTTTTACAATATCTTTCAACGCATACATCTTTTTTTTCAACATATTAATTTTCGTAATTAAATATATCTAAACACCAATCTCCATTTTCGGCATAAATTTCTCCGTTAAATTCCCCGCGATTGTGTGTGAACCAAATCGTTAAAAAGTTGACCAGACGCCTTAAACGACGATCCTCTAAATCTCGTCGATTGTCGTGATTTATTTCATTCAACAATAATAACTTTGCGTCGAACAAATAGTGTTCTAATTCTCATTTAACTCGCGGACCGCCGATTCGCGATGCAGCGTGAAAGCCTCGAGCTTGTACGTTGTTCGATACAAAGAGCGCGAGAACCCTCTCAATCCTCTCTCTCTCTCTCTCTCTCTCCACGCCTCTGTGTCTTCGATCTCAAACTTTTCTTGCGCTTACCGCGCGATGACGCTGAAAGCTCTTTACCCCTGTCCTCTCTTCCCTTCCCCGCTCCTTTATTACGTTTCTCTCTCTCTCTCTTTCTCTTTGTCTCTCTCATTCTCTCTCGAAGAAAACTTGTAACGCTCTCGGCTTCTCACGAGCTCAAACTTTGTCGTTTCTCCTCTCAAGAGACTTCTATCGTTCTATCTTTGTCTCCGCAACGTGGATACCAACACCGAACTACCCCCTTTTTCGCAGCCTCGCTCTCGGGCATACGTACCGACTTTTTTTTTCTTCTACACCATTTTTCCTACCCCCCTTTTATATACATATGTATGAAAGCTTTATGTATTATTTACTATGATGTACATACATTCCTTCTACGGCGTGTGGAATAACCCGAGTCCATTCCAATCGATCGGCTTATGGTCGAGGAAAGAATATAAATACGCGACGATCCGGTAGTCGTTCGTTCTCTTTTTTTTTTTTTTATCAACTACGTATCGAAATTTCATCCTTTTCCTGTCTCATTTAAACAGAATATTTATCAAGAACAAAAAAAAATGACCGAAATAACGAATTTGAGTCACAGAGCTGTTTCGATCGAATTGTCGAAGATTTTTTTTTCTCCAACGTGTGGAGATGATTGTTTATCGAATTGTCGATTGATCGAAAGTTTAACTTAAGGTACAGAAATTTCAAGAACGGAGATCCGAGCGATGGTTCTTCAAACGTTGAAATCATTTCCTCCCTCTCTCTCTCTCTCTTTCTTTCTTCACGAATATAATGTACTGTCTCTGGCACAGAGGATCATAGATATGAAACTAAAAGGGTGTAACAAGTCTGTGCGCCCAAAGAGAAAGAAAGAAAGAGAGAGAGAGAGAGAGTCTGCTCGAAGATAAAAAAGAGAATAAGAGAAAGAGATTTCTGCAACAAGATAGAAAGTGAGAAAGGCCTTCGTCCTTTCGGTATACGTATGGGAGAGAAAGAAAAAAAAAAGGAGAAAAGGAGGCGAAGGGATGAGAGATCGACGTGGGGAGGAGGAAGGGGATTGCACGCATGACCCTGAACCCAACTGGCGCGCCACCCGGTACAGGGGGTGCGAACCTCGAGAAGCGCGCCGAGGGGGATGGAAAGTGTGCGAGGAGAGAAAGAGAATAGAAGCTTAGAGCAAAAGAGCAAGAGAGAGAGTGAGAGAGAGAGAGAGAGTAGAGAGCCCAGGGTCTGCGCTCTGGGTGTACAGGAGAGAGGGTGAGAAAGAGAGGAGAGCTTTGCCCGCGAGCGCGAGAGAGAGTATATACACGGTCCCCGGGATCAATACTCCCGCGTCTTGCGATCATTCATCTTGCCACGCCCCTCTGCTCTCTCCGGCACTTTCTCTCTCTCTTTCTCTTCCTCCCTCGTTGTCTCTCTCCCTCCGTCTCGCGGTTTTCCTGGTCTTTGCACCCTCCCCCTCGGTCACCCTCGGCGTTTATTCTAGCATGATCGCACCGACCCCCACGTATTCTATGATTCCCGATCCCCAATTCCCATTGGTTTTTGCGTCCCGACTGTATCCGCGAAATGAAGCTTTTCCGCAGAATCCACGATCGATCATAATAACGTATATATCCCATAAGCCCTTCAACGAAATCAACCCTTCCAAGCCCTTCCGGTTTAATGCTGGCCGAGTTTGTCGTCCTACATCTGACCAACCCTTATCCGCGTGACCTTGATATGACATTGAAAAATCTTCCGAGGGTCGTTCGTACGATATATCGCGAGAGAAATTCTTAGCTCCGTAATTTATATATACCTATAGGCTTCTTTTTCCTACGCACTTTAATCCACATTTGAGATTAGTCAGGAAATACATTGAACGTACCCACGACTTCGAGCCTTTTTTTTTCTCTGGTCCAATGTTTCTGTACTTTCATTTTATCTTTGCTCTGCCCCGAGCTTTCATTACAATCAAAATACACACACATACACACACCTAAAATTCATTTCTGCACTTGACTCGTTTTGACGCACACACTGCAGGTGATTTAAATGAGTTCGAGAGCAGTCTATGTGTGTGTCTCCTCTCTCTCTCTCTCTCTCTGTCTCTGTCTCCTGTGCGAAAGAGGCAAGTGGGAAACTTCCCTGGCATAGACAGAGGAGGAAACCAGATTACGTATACGTATACAAAAAGTCTATACACATTGGTGTATGTATGTGTGTGCATGTACAGATGGGGGATGAAAAGGGGTGTATCGGCTAGACCGAAAGACGGCGGGACAAGGCATCACTGTAGTCCGTCCCGACCCCCTCAAAGCTCTCTCTCTCTCCCACCCTCTATCTGCCTACTAATATATATGTGTACGTATCTCTCTCTCTCTCTCTCTCACAACGTTAGAGTCGCTCTTGAGTCTGGCAGCCGAACGATGGATGCCTGTTTCGGACACGAGTACAGAGACTCGCGCGAAAGAGGGTTGCAGAAGCTGATAGAGAATTCGGCTCTCCCCACCCCTTCTCTCTCCCTCTCTCTCGCTCTCTCTCTCCCTGCCCCTTTTCTGTACGACGCTTTGCGATCGAGTGTCTCGATAAAGAGCTAAGAATCGGACAATCGAGACTAGACGAAGCGTTCGTATATATATAAAAAGAGAGAGAGAGAGAGAGAGAAAGGAACTCTGTTATAATCGGTTGGCTTGTGTACGACGATCGGATCGATATGTCGTTGGTACGGACGTGTGGGAGAGATCCATCGAAAAGAAATCTCCCGCGGCTGAGCCTCGCATGTAAGGATACGAGAAAATTCCTTACGGCCCTCCCCTCCCTCCCTTCTTTTCTTCTTCCTACATCTTTTGTCGACGAAAATTGCTATCTTCCGGTTCGCGAAATTCACGAATTATTATTATTTTTTTTTTTTTCCCCCGTAAACAGCCTCGGTTCTCGAAACATTTCGAGAGCCTTTATCTATAAATCTATGGAAAAAGTATATAATTGCGATACATATCGAATACGGCCAGAGAGAGAGAGTCAAGACGTCTTTTTTTTTGTTTCGCTTCCGCTGAACAGAAGCTATGGAAGGCACAGACGACGAGGAGACCGGCGCTGACGGACCTGCGGATGGCCGAGGTGACGAGGGTGGAGGAGAAGATGACGTACCACCGATGACGAAACTGCAGCAGCACGCCTCGTGCAACGTATCCTACAACCGGTAAGTCTCGATAGTTTTTATTCCTCTCCCCCCCCCTTGCCCTCTCTTGAACGATTTAAGCATCTACGATTGTTTAAATCGATCGAAGCGCAATTCGAACGATCGAAAGCGTAAAATTGATTGGAGCTGCGATTATTTGTAAATTTTTCAAGCTTTTAAAGGGTAGTTTTTTTGGGTTTAGGGTAGAACAAGACCTCGTAGATAAATTAAATGGATAGACAGCGATAAAATACACATACACACGAGAATTTTCTCTGCCTTTCTCTCTCTCTCTCTCTCTCTCTCTCTCGCGACGAAACTCTACCGGGAGAGACTCGTCGGGCCAAATATACACGATGTGTCAGCGTCGCGGCGCGCGCGAACATCGTCTCCGAGCCCGGTCTCCTTCCTTCTATCCGCAGATACGTGCGAAAGAGAGAGATGGAGACGAAAATGGCCGGAGGAACAGAGAGAGAACGGAGAGAGACGGTCAAAGGGGCGTCGGGCGCCTCTCGACGCCGCTCTCTCTCTCTCTCTCTCTTTCCACCTCTTCGATTCTCTCGCTCGCGAGGTCAACGTCATCGGGCGCCCTGACGGCAAGTTGGACACCGAGCAAGCATCGCCTCGAGGTGTGCCGTAGAACCCGAAAGCCACTTTGGTCTCGGAGAAAAATGTCCCTCGGTGTTGTACACCGCAGATTATCGATTGACTACGTTTTCACCGCATCGACAATTTTTTTTTTTTTTTTTTTTTTCAGCTCATTAATTAAGAAAAGCTTGTTCGCCATTTTTTTTTCTTCAGTGGATTCGATAAATTCAACGTTTTTTAACGCCCTAATTAATGGTCTCTTGAATCCAAAAAAAAATCAAGTTGACACTTTCCATGAAAAGTGTTTGATCATAAATTTGACAATTATTTTATAGCGATAGTTTGTCTCGTTAAAAGTTGTTATGCACACGATGTGTATAGAAAAGGGAGAGCAATATAATAACCGAGGATATTGAATAAGGTGTTGTGGCGAGCGCCTCTCATCTCGCATTTATCTCGTGTCTGGTATCTCTCGTTCGTCTTTTCTCCGCGACTCTCCTATATACCCTCATTCCGTTTTGCGTTTGCTTCGATATATAACACTTTACCATTATATTTGCGAACGTGTTAGTTTTCGTGCGCCCACACATACATACACACACACAGAGACATAGACACTCAGACATTTCCTACAGAGTTCTCTTCTCGCGGGTCTCTCTTCTCGTTTTCTCACCCGCTCGCGATTTCATACTCCCTGCTGATTCTGCGGTGTCCAGTAATAGTTCGGGGTGTCTGCGTGCCGTCTGGCTGTGGTCCTCAAACCGCAAAAACTTTGGACTCGCTCTCTCTCTCTCTCTCTCTCTCTCTCTCTCTCTCTCTCTCTCTTTCTCTCTTTCTTTATGCATATATACAAGCGTTCGTAGACGATCTATTGCAGAATCCTCACTGCGACTCCATCCCCTTTCTCCTCGCATGTCTAGCCGCGCGTCCATTTCACCACTCTCGGATCCCGCGGAACCAGAGACGAGGAAAAGATAGAGAGAGAGAGAGAGAGAGAGAGAATAAACGAGAGACACGAACGCGGTTATTACAAGTATACTCTCGTTCCGTCTGATGTGTTTGAGGGGGCGTCGGAATTTCGATCTCGGTGAAAAGAGCCCCGGACATACAGACGCAGCCAAAGTTTATAGAAACTATTGCAAAGACACACTTTTTTTTTTTCGTGTGTTCTCAATTTCGAAGTGTCTCCAATAATAGTTTTTCGACTGAGATTTCATAGACTGGGGCAGATCGAGGATTTTTTTTTTTTTTTTTTTTCATAGAAAAAAATTAATTTCTTAGATAAACTATTGCATGACACTTTTGTGTTTTCAATTTTGTAGTGTCTCCAATAATTATTATTACACTGAGATTTTATAGATTGAGGCAGATCGAGGATTTTTTTTTTTTATGAAAATTATTTAACGAAATTATGGCAAAGACACTTTTTTTGTGTTCTCAATTTTGAAGTGTCTCCAATAATAATTATTCGACTGAGATTTCATAGACTGGGACAGATCCTGGATTTTTTTTTTCTACGAAAAAAATTAATTATTTAGAAAAATTATTGCAAGACACTTTTTTTGTGTTTCCAATTTCAAACTTTCTTCAATAATATGTATTTGACCGAAAATCCATAAATTGGAACAGATCGAAGATTTTTTTGTTTCCCATAAAAAAAAAGAGTATTTCGGGAGAAAAGTAAAAACGAAGAAAAAGAAGTGATAAAATGTCATTTGAACCTTGACGATTGAATTCGATCCAAATTCGGGCATTAAAACTGCACAAGTTAAAAATTCAATGCAAATGAATATCTATTTATACATGTATCTCTTTAATATATATTTAAAAATCGCTTCGTCAGCATATTTTCACGTATTCGTAGTTCTTCTGCTGAAACGTTGACGCACGAGAATTAATTTAGCTCGTGGAAGTATTATTATTTATTTTTTTTTCTTTTCCTCGACACTTTGTATCACGTATAGTTGACACACGCGAGTCGCATCCGAGTGCATCTGCTATTTTACTTTTTTCTCTCCCACCTCTCGCCTATGTTTAACGTCGGGTATATATATATATACATGTATGTACGTAATATGTACGTGAACGCGTCGACGAAGGGGAGACCGATCGTAAGCCCAGAGTCTACACGACTCGTCGACAATTGCGCACATGTAAATCGTGAAAAAGTCTTTCCGTATCTCTCTCTCTCTCACGTCTATGACGCGTTCGACACGAGCGTCAGCGCCTCGTCGTCGCACACCTCCATCTCCGGAAAAACACGTTTTTCCACGTCATTTTTACACGGCCGATCTCTCACCGGCTTTCCATTACTCTTTTTTCTTCACGTTTTCATATTCGAGGGCGCGCTTTTTCACCCTTATTATATCCTGCCAAAAATACTCCTCGTCATCTATATATATTTAGGCGCACGCACACACTTGCATAGTATCTTGCACGAGACCGCGTTTGCCATCTGCTCTTTTTTCTAGCTCTTTCTCTCTCTCTCTCTTTCTCTCTCGAGATTCTCTTCCTCATAAATTTCCATCGGCACGTGCGCGCCGTTTTTCCATCGTGAACGGTGATACAATTTTAATGCAATTTAAACAGCAAAATGTGGAATTTTTTTTTTATCAAGTAGGTAATTGCGGCATAATCGGATGTACAAGTGTATATAAAGCCTTCAAAAGGCTCTAAATGGTTTTACAAAATTAAACTATAACTATAACTATTATTGAATAATTTATATTTTGTTTTACACATTAAAAAAAAACTTCGTACTTAATTTCAATACAATTTATCGCGTATTTAAGAAATTATTAATATTGAAAGATTGCAATTTTTCGACGTGCTCTTACGAGGGGAAAGGAAAATATGGAAAAAATTACACTAAAAATGAGCTTATCGAAATATTTTTTTTAAATATAATTCATCGCAGCTCGTAAAAATTCTTTGAAACAAATTGATATTCGATTTTTTAAAACGAGATACATAATATATACCACTATTTTTCCTGTAGTTTTTATTTTATTTTTGCCGTTGTATTTTGCAATTTTACCCCTAAGTAATTTCCCCTAAGAAAATATGTGTATTTGTTTACTTATAATAAATTGTTTATAATTCAAATGCAAAAAACTCGTTTTTTTTCCATAATAAATTCAGCTGATCTTAAACCAAGTATCAAATTGCTTTAAAATTTTTTTTTACATAGACTTCATGTCTAGTACTATTACATATATTTTTTTTCAGATTTTTCTGCAAGCTAAAATGAAGAAAAAAAAATTATCGAATTGTTTAAAAATAAAAAATTATCGTCGTTTTGGGTGCTTCATCTTAAATTTTTAAATTCTGACGTCAGAACAGTAATAAGCGACCCCAAAAACGCTCATAACACCTATAATTTCCAAAATGTATTAAATATAAAAAATTTACCTCTCAAAGAATCGAGCGTCATATTATAAAGTGTATAAAATTGGAGAAGTCTTCACCATCTGAATATCGAGATATTCAGTGTCTATAAAAACTTTTTTTTTTTTATATTTAATGTATCCTCGATGATGATGTGATAAAAGTCTAAAATTTGAAAACCGAGTTCCAACGACAAATATCTTTGAATAACAAAAAAAAATAATCAAAACCTATTTTTTTTAATAATACACGTACGTCCTTATAATTTCAACTATGCGTCGATCATTATAATAATTAATAAAATAATATCGAGTCCCCGAGAAGGAGCCAAGTACACTTGGAAAAGCCGCGGGGGCGTTTGTCCCGGAGGATCCCAGAGAAGTATATATCTCCATACCGAAATTTCCATCTCACGAGAGTTCCTACTTTTTTTCTCTTCAAAGCCATAGCCTAGAAGGAGCATTTTAGACTGGAAAGATTAGTAGAGCGGTGGGGTTTTTCGGAGTAGTTTTTCTGGAGGGTTGTCGAAAGAAAAAGGTATAGGAAAAGCTGCTGAGGAATAAAGTATGAAAATGGAGGAATAAGAGTTGCCACGAGCGTGTGTATATAATGTGTGCATAAATAAATACACATGTATATATAACACGGCGTGTAGAGAATCCGCCAGCAGCATAGCAGAGCAGCAGCAGCAGCAGCAGCAGCCGGCTGTCGGTTTTTTTGCACCCGTCCGCTCTAACAATTTTTCATCTTCGTCTTGATCCTTCGGCTTGCATCTCGCTTCCTTTTCCTCCCATCAAACAGCCTCTGCCTTCGTTTTCTCTCTCTCTCTCTCTCTCTCTCTCGCTCTTTCTCTCTCTTTCCACAACTGCGCGAGTAATCCGTGTGCATTTACGACCCTCCGTCCCGGGTGCAATGTTCGGGGTCGCACACATATGTATATCTGTATATAAAGGTCGGTAAAAAGGGCAGGTGTGTGGCTCGCGCCACTCGCTATATCCTTCCAATCCATGATATACGGAGAATCGGGAGAGGGAGAGATGAGAGAGCAACCCGCGGCCCGATGAGAGGACGAAAATGCGCGAGAGCGAGATGGAGTCGTGTACCAGTCATTTGCTCTCCCGTAGCTCTTCTCTCTCTCTCTCTCTCTCTCTCTCTCTTTCTGCTTGCGTCCTCGTGTGTGTATTTCAAGCATCAGGTCTATGCAAGTACGGGATTGAAAGGGCCAAAGAGTGCGAGAAGGTAGAGAGAGAGAGAGAGAGAGAGAGAGTGGCGCGTGCCATCGCCGTCGACCATCCGGAGGCCAGGTGTAAGCTTTATCCATTTTGCCGGTGCGCACGCGTTTGTACGTACGTGTATGCGTGTAAACTCGCCCCTTACTCGCCTCTCTCTCATTTATATACACATTCGCATTAGTATATATATATATATATATACGTGTTGTTCCTCTTCACGAGCATATTGACGACGATCTACTCGAGTCATTTTGGGAGGATGCTCACAGCCCCTGCTGCTGCTGCTGCTGCTATCCCATGTGCAAAGATTACAATGCTTGATTCCAATAATGGAGTTTAGCCCGCAGTATTTACCAAGTTTATTGCTCTCGCGTGTATAGATCGACTCGATATTACAATTTACGATAACTTTGCCGTATATTTTTTCGCTAATTATCCTTTTTTTTCTCTCTTTCCTTCTCCGAACTCAACGAGCGGAGAACAAATATTAACGATTGTCAAAGATCCCTCATTATTTCGATTGCCCGAAGTTTGATGCAACAGTTATGGAATATCAAATGTTTTAGAATCGTGTTCTTTTACTCGCGATTTGAATATCGAAATGAGATAATGACCTTTTTTTTCTCCTTGTTCGGAGCTCAAAGTGGTTCTGGATTGTTGAGGGGGAGACATCTTGTTTTGATAAAAAAAAGTTGAATAATTGTTTGTTTTATAGGATTTTACGGTAGATCTTGAATTTTTAATGTTGGAATAAAATGCGATGAAATTGTTTGATAATACTTAGGATATGAAATAATAAGAGTTTCATTATTGTTTTTATTAATAATAAACAATGTTTATAGACAGTGGTTAATTATATATTTTCTTTTTCGATTTGATGGAGTGATTTTGCTATTGAAATGCAATAAATTTATTTGATCTATTCATTTTCAATGTGTTTTTTTCTTTTTTATATTTTTCTCTTCTCTCATGAGAGCTCGTAGAAAAGCAGCCATCTTTGATAATTAATAACTTTTTTATTGAAAAAATTTGTTTAAAAATATATGTACAATACGATATTACATTTTTAATAAAATGACTTAATTAATTAAATAGATACGATAAAATGGTTTAATAATAATTTCGATGAAATCAAACTATTTTAATTATTAATTTTTTAAGAAACGACTTTTAATTTGTTAAAATGATTTCCTATTGAAATGCAAT
>JABMBV010001980.1:0-11404 GCA_018906735.1 Mesochorus sp. PSUC_FEM 10030011 | reverse complement strand
AAGGATTAATGACTAAATAAATTGGCCTATAAATTTGTTTTTTTTTTTTTTCATTTTCAGCCTTTTCACCTTTAAACTTTAAAATTCCATAACTTTTTATTATTTGGCATTATGTTCAAGATCACTTTTTTATAAGCCCCTCCACCGCCAAATCTTAGTCTGTGAGAGCTCTAGTTTACAAATTTCCCTCAAATTTATTATTTTTTTCAACGATTTTTTGCTCGAAAAAGTTTGTCAATGAAAAATTTCAATCATTTTTTTTTTACGAAATATTATTCAATACAATGAAAAATAAAAAACATTTTTTTGTTGTTTCAAGGGAAAATCATTAAAATGTAGAATTACTGTTGATTACATACATTACAAATATTATAACTTGAAATTTTCTTCTAAGTTAAGGAGAATTCAATAATTTTAATAAATAATAAGATATTCCATTCATTCGCTCCAAAAAAAAAATATATGTTTTACAATCTCCACGCAGCGGGCTACGGATGGTGGTTCAACACGGAGGACCATGTTTTCAAAGCGATAGAACCAAGCAATTTGTGTTTTGGTTTTGAGGAGAGCGTCGCCCTGATTGAAAAATCATTCCAGGATTTTGGTCCGTTTGATGGAATCATTGGCTTCTCTCAGGGAGCAGCTTTTTCAGCAATTTTATGCGCTATGCAGCAGAAAAAACGTAACAGGCTTAGTATTAACAGTATTACGATATAAAAAAGCAAATTAATTAAATGTTATAGGCTGCGGCATATCTATAATTATTTTATTTTTATTTTACAGTGACGTCGGTCAAGTTTGACTTTGCTATTCTTATTTCGGGATTCAAATCTCTGTGCAAGCCACACGAAATTTTTTACGACGAAAAATTACATTTACCGACACTGCACGTTTATGGTGAAACAGATAGAATAATTCCAACAGGTAAAGAACAAAAATGAAGAAGCAAAAACATGTCAGGGGTCTTGAACAATTCTCAACCGAATAATTTATTTGCAGAAATGGCAAAGGACTTGTCGGAGTTGTTTGAGAACGCAAACATTATTACTCACGAGGGTGGTCATTACGTACCGGGAAAGAAACAAATATACAATGATTTTATTGTTGAAAAATGTACGTCGAAGAACAATGTAAAATAACTAAAGAATATATAAGTATTTGTAATTACAGGGATGCAGTATTTATCGAATGGTCTCGAAAAGATGGAAATAAAAAGAAAATATTTTTATTGCTCTTGAATGTCACCTAATTTTTTATTTTATTTCATTTAATGTTACAGAAATAGGAATCGTTAAATTGCATTACAAACGAAATTGTATACCCTGAGAAATTTCAGTGACAGTAGATTGACAAAAAATAATAATAAGAGATTGAAATATTTGCTTACGTTAAATAGTATGTGAGAAGGTAGAGAAACGGAAAATTAATGGAAAAATCGAGACAAAAGTATTCACATTCAATTATCAAGGATAAAATAATTATTAGTGTATTATATCCTAAGGCTATTCGTGTAGATGTAACAATGTATTTTCCTTCATGGAGAATATTAATGTAATTTTGCTGGAAAATGATTATAGTGTATATAGCACGAAAGGCACCATCCGCTTATCGATGTACAAGATAATTTCATTAATATTGACACACATGTTTCTCAGTTTCTTTTTCAAGCATAGCGAAAATTAATTGTACATGATTAATACAGATTTAAAGCCTGAACAAAAGACCAGAAAGATAAATTTCAACTTAATGACTATTTTAAATCGTGTTGAGCATATTTTGCAGTCATTGAAGAAAAAAAAGTTGATAGTACAATGATACGTACGGAAATAATCGTATAATTTATATTTCTTAGGGAAAAAAGTTTTGCTTGTTACGCTAAACGCGAAAATGTTTTATCATACTCAGCAGGAATGGTCTATTTTTCGTCATTTCTATTTAATTTAGTAGGGTACGCTGAAACAACTTCAGGCATTCGATTTGTTACTTCAAATAAAACATTCTTAGTTATTAATATTTATTTTTATTGAAATTCAGATTCAGCCTTTATCATCAATATTTATTGATCTTATGGATCTACGTATGTGTACAAAATTTGCATATACCGCTCCTTTCTGTGTTTCACTTTGACATCGAAAAAATTCGCGTCATATTGGGCAACGATTACAAATGACAATTATAATCATGATTTATACCGGATAATTATAGAAAATTAAAACTTTAATAAAAATGTGAAACTATGAAAATATCCAGCCATTTTAGGCAATTAATCATCGATATTTGGTAAGCCATGTTTAATCGTTTTTCTTTTCTTTTATATTTTTGTAGATGCATTATTTTATCAATGTGAAAATTTCTTTTACAGGATCATGATTTGAAAATAATTCAACAACACCAGTTCTGCTGGTATAAAAATCACAGCATATTTTCGCTTCGATCGAGTGATTGCAAAATAAAAAGGAAAAAAACAATTTGACAAATTTCATTTTCCACATGGCTCTCTGATGTTGAACAATATTAATTTGAAAACATGCTCGAGTGGAAGCACGCAGACGGCAAGTGTCAACTAATCAATCGTTATTATTCGTTAGTCAATTCGATTATTTCTTCATTAAAATGTTTTCTGGGTTACGGTGACCCTTCGCGTTCTTCTTCTTTCAAAGTTGATGAATCACGAAGTTCGTTCGACTTTGGTTAATGAAGTTGTCTAAAGTTTTGGATACAGAGACTGCTGGATAATGTTTGTGGGTTTCCATAATTTTTTCTTTCTTTGGAACATTAATATGTAAAACTATTGTCCTGAGGAAAATGTTGGGCGAAATGTACCTAAGTCACTGATTGATTATTATCAGTGATAACTGACAAATAATCAAATTTAAAAAACGAAGATAATTAAACATACACTGTGACGAAAAATTATGAAAACCCAATCTATGTTTTCTCACAAACGTTGTTAAGTGTTATAAATAAGAAGTATTAATGTTCTTTTTATACATAGAGTTTCGACACAATATTTTCATAATAATCACTCTCCTTTTTAAACTCTCTCTCTCTCTCTCTCGTCGATCATATTGCGAAACGATATGATCTACGAACGACATATTGGCTCGTATTGAAGATGTTTCATGACGCAAAACAGCACAATTAATCATCAATTAGGCTACATTTTCCTATAAAAATAAAAATACAACGAAAAAAAAAAGAAAATATTTCAAGTTTATCAACTGATTAAAGACGATTCATTTAAATTGAGGAATACCCACGACGTTTCGTTGGAACGATGCACGACAGAACGACAAAAAATAAAAATAGAAGATAAAAAAATGATGCAAATCATCGATACAAAAACTCAATATAAAGTACATTTTATTGAGCGAAAGAAAGAAACATTAATCGATATATTTTTTTTCTTCATATCTGCGAGCAAAAATTTTAATTCAAGCTTCGACATACCAAAGAGATTGTTCCGATCGCAGATCGGATAAACACAAAATTCGACAGTAACCACATTGATGTTCTACGCAGTTAAATAAAAATCTTTTCATACCAAAGTCGAGGACGTCGCTTCTGTGTACTTGAATATCCTCGTTTTTTTTTTTTTTTCTGTATTTACGTAGAGTTGCGACATTGGATGTGTTTTAATTATATTGTTTGTGATTTCTGTTTTTTTTTTTTAATTCTTTCCCAACGTCACAACGCGAAATTTATATTAGATCAATGGGGTTTGGCGTTCAAGGAGATTGTTCCTGACCGTTCGCTTCCTGGGATTTCATGACGTCCGGAAGATCGGGCGGTATTGAAAAAGGCGTTAATTCGAGCGTTTCAAACTGACCATTCTCCTGACGTATAGCTAAACCTATCAAAGCCGGCGATTGGGCTTTCGCAGTCATCGATGTTAATCCATAATCCGAAAGGTATCTGCCGTCGTACATTAACGTATCGTCTTTGTTGTAGAGCTGTTGATTTATCGGCGGAATCTTCAGGATGCCTGAGATAAATGAAATGATTTATTTGTCGACCGAAGAGTACCGCATCGTAACCAAAAAGGCAAAGAAAACGTTTGTATCGAATCGCAACAAATTGTTTGGAAAAATTTAATTAATTAATTGATAATAGGATGAAGATAATGAAAAAAAAATCACAATTTGCGACATATTTCAATGCAGATACGTCTAAGGTGAGATACTAAAAAAATGTGTGACGAATGATCCACGATTTTAATGATACGCGTAAACGCCAATTTTTCCGATTTCAACGTACCTTCGATCATTTTTTTCAATTCCAAAACCGTCGTGTCATCTTTCGCGTCCGTAAAAATGGTCATTTTCTTTCGCCTGATCATAAGAAAGACGTCCTAAAAAGGGATTTTGAAAAGAACGAGTTATGATATATAGGTCAGGTCGTTTCAAACGATTCACAAAATTCTTTTGAAATCCTTCGAAAAAAAAAAAATAAAAACCCGAAATTTTTTTCGTCCCAACGGCACTCACCATTTTTATTTGCTAAATATCGTTTTTTTTTTTTTTTTGAAAAACACGAATCAAGGCATATAAATTGGATATCACAATGTTTACGCAAAATGCCCTCGGGATTATACGTGAAAGGTTAAAATGAGACAGTTAACCCATTGCTTTTGTCGCCAAAGTCGGGAATCGTCTCGGTGTGAGGGGACTAGAATTCTCGACCAATCAGCGACGCGTACGCCACGGTTGTGTGCGACGCGCATGTGTGCCGTGTGAACGTACCCCCACTATTTTTCGACGCAGGACCGTCACTACGAACAAAAGTCGTGTTGTTTTCTATGCACCCCCAAATATTTGAAAGTTACGCCATGTTCGTCCCTGCTGCCGCCATCACACTAGGGGAAAATGGGGAAAATTAAATTTTAACAGTTGGCGGCCATTTTGAAATTCCCTAGTCACGTCCCCAGTGCAAATTTTTCTCTGAATTTTTCATAAATTTCTCATATTAAAAAAAATCTTTGTATCTTTTTCCGGAACTTTTATATTCGTGAACAATCGCGGAAATATTCAAAGAAAAGTTATCGAAAAGTTTATAAAAGAAAAGTTTGCATTAGGGATGCATATCGGTAACGTTGTTGCTGAGGGCCTCTGTGGTTTTATTACGAAGCTTCTAGTCCGTGATCAAAGCGTAAAACAGTCTTATCCGAAAACGCAGTGTTTGCTAGTAGCTCCTGATACGGTATTGTGGGTCGAAATTCGAAGCTTTTCGTGGTGTGCATCCTTTATCAGTGTTTTTATTGTCTCGAGTCGGGAACCTTGTGCCGGTAAATGTGTTTCTGGCCCGTTTACGATATCACACGAAGTGTCCCGGGAAAAATCGTGCCCGAAAGGCGTCCACATTTCGCCAATGATTGTACAGGGCAACATGAGATCGAGGAGGTAACTCGGTTCGAGAATTTTGAAACGAAAACCGAGGGTTAGCCTCTTGGCATGTATTGTCGCCTGATACTTCGTTAGCCAATGTGGATGACTTTACGTCTTTTGATGGGCAGGTGAGGAGTCTTGGGCGAGTGTCAACGATATATATATGTATATAAATACACATGTAAGTACGAAATACATACATATATATAAGTATATTGCTAAATGCATATATGATGCTGATACAAGTTTTAAAATGGCGTATAATTTGTCTGAAAGCGAGGAAAATAAGCCCTTTTAATAGAAAATTTTCGATACGTGTACCCATCGCTTCGATTATACGTGCGCTTCCCCCTCCTCCGCCCATAATCATCGCGCGTTCTATCGCGGTAACGTGGCCTCGGCCTCCTCGTCGTCGTTGTCGTCGTCGTCGAGATAGAACACCCCACGTCCACACGTGATCTGCGTCGACGCCTCCATAAGGACTCCGCATTCCGCGGATTCTTAATCAGGCAATCATACAAGTGGAGAAAGTCGTTCTCTCCCCTTTGACCAATGCTATCGAAGCTTTGGAATAATAATAATAATAATGATGATGATAATAATAATAATAGTAGCTCAACAATAATAACGAGGCGGTTATTAAAATAGCATCGTCATGAGAGAGATTTTGGTTGATCAAGAATAAAAAATTATTTAATATTATTACGTGAATATGAAAAATAAAAAAAAAATGAAAGAGAAGTTATAAAATCTTGATGATCTTCATTGTTAATTAGAGGAAAATAAATAAAACTGAAAATTTGCTTTTATTGATTCAAAATAATATTTTTTTCGTTTATACAATCTCTGTGGGCCTATGTATAATTATTACGAAAGCGATTGATTGAATAATCGATAATGATCGTAATTATTAAATTTCCAAAATTTCATCGTATCTTTTTGATATTGAAAATTGTATGTTATTGAGTTGAATGTCGAATTTATGATTGTATCGATTGAGAATGACTAATAAACGAATATCCACGTGCATTCTAATGCCGACTTCTCGGTATTAGGCGTTTAGGAGTACGACGAAAGGCTCTGCGTGTTATCTAACGGCGGGGTGAGAAGAGGGAGAGAGAGAAAGAAGTGGGGAGATCACGAACTCGGAGATTAGTTCAACAGGAATATTCTTCTTTTTTGTTCATTACTGGCTTACGACGAATTTAAACCGAAACGATATTAAATAAATATCGTAAATTAAAAAAATGCTATCAATTGGTCATAATTATTCAAAAAACCTATTAATTGACATTTACATGATTTAAAAAAAAATATTGAAAACACTTGAGAGACATTGATCCAATAGTACGCAACCATTCATGCCGAACAATCGACGTGCATGCGCATTGTCGACATAAATTTGTTTTAATTATTAACAAATACAAAAGAATACAATCTATTAATCTTTTTCGCTGACTAATTATTGAAATAAAAGATATATTGACTGAGCTACTTTGAGTAATTATCGACAGTATAGATATTTATCTATAACAATTAAAAAAAAAAACATCTAACACTGACTATACGACCATTTATGAACGACCGATTGCACTTTTTAGTTGCCCAATTATCGGCATTAATAAATCTTATCGATTGAGTTATTTATTGACAATAAGGTATGACCACTTTAATATTTAGAATTGTGAATAATTTTTTTTTTAAATTATCTAAGGCTGACTGCCATAAATGTGTCATATAGTGACGAATTGATGACGAATCGATTAGTTTTTTTGGATATGCGATATTCATTGGATGATGGGTTTGCTAAGATCGTAGAGCTTAAAACGCCTCATCGGAACACGTGGTCGAAGTGATAAGCGAACATAGGGTTAATGGAGTTCTATCGTTATCTCCTGCGCGGTATGTTCTCCTGTTATATGCGCGGGCTCCTTATACGGTTGTAGGTGGATGGAGCACGATTTAACTCCGTTCCATCATGGCCCCCTCCCCTTCCACTCTCATTCTCTGTACCCTTCCTTGCTTGCCCGGCTAACCCCACCACTTTTTTTTTTTTTCATCGCCGCAGTTATGCAGCGACACACGTTGTTCCCCCTCCCGTTCAGGCTCCTCGGTGGGTCGCGGTCGAGTTGTTTCTGACGACGAAAAGCCTCGGTACAGCGAAACTCACGATAGGCGCGGACTGTAATCTCGATCTGCGCAGCATAATACTTGTTGATTTATTCCTAAAAAAATCTTTTGTAGGCAATGGGAGTCACCTAAGGATTTAGTGCTATTGCAATGAAACCTGTAATCGTAAATTGAGTTTTTATTCGTATCATTGTCTACTTGTAAGTTTTTCTTTTTTGAAGAAGATCAGGATACCGCAATTGTCGTTCGCTACGTTTACTTTTTAAAATTCTTAGAACAATCTCCTAAATCTTGGTCGAAGTATAGCTCAATCAGGAAAACTTTTGCACTTTTCGAAGTATTTCAGCATCCTGGCGATGTCTGGACCACGACGTTGCTTAAAATTGAACGTAATAATAGCGGAGGTTTTTAATCATTGAAAAATAATAATCAGAATCTGTACGAACATTGTACAAAGTTTCATAAGAGCGTTTTTGATCTATCGAGATATGTATCCGGATTCATTTCGATATCACTCGTCCCTGAACATTTTCAAGGGCCATCTCCAATGCTTCGTTCTCCCCTCGCCACCACTCGATGATTTTCTCGTTATACTTGACTCTTTTTTTCCATTTTTATTCGAACACGAAGTTTATTCCAGTTGGTGTCTCAATACGTGATCACTGTAGATTAGCGTTTCGAAAATTTATAAATATTTTTTGTTCTCGTCGTTTATAATTATCAGGCAACAGAACCGCGAATTGTTACGGCTACTCGCAGCCACGCCACACTCGACTAAATCCTCGTACGCATCTCTCTATATGTCGAGTTTGTATATAGGAATCAACGTGGGGAAAGGAAGGAAGAAGTGGTTCGTTGTTGGAGGGGTTTCGGGGGGCTCTTGGTGGGCAAGCGCGCAACGACTGCGCGAGTCATCTGCGGATCGTCGACAATGTATCGGGATAGCATGGCTTCGAGATGGTTTTCTTTATGTTACTTGATAGCCCACGAGCAATCTGGTTATCCAAGATAATTTCGAGTTACTGTTGTATATGCTGTTGATTGATGGAGTTGGCACAAATTACATAAAAATTCGAAAATACGAAATCAGAGCATTAAACTAGGAATTAATATGGAGGAAATGTCAAAAAAATGATCAATCCAACAAATTCAACCCTCAAGGATGTATTAACTGTACAGTCCCAAAAGAAAATTGTATTCAATGAGAATTTTCGTACTTTGCGATTCTATAAAAATCTGAAAAAATGCAATAACGTTTGGTATTACATGAGCAAAAATAATCAACAATAATATCGCCCAAAAATTATTTCAAAATTGTTTAAACAAATCATTTTGCAATAATTTTCTGGTAATTTCTGTTTTTTTTATACGAATCAAAAGTGTACATTTTTCTAAATGCCTATGAATTTTTTCAGAATTTTCATTGAGTCGCTAAGTACGAAAATTCTCATTGAATACAATTTTAGTCTGGGACTGTACGCCTTATACATCCTTAAACCCATATGGCACAAAAAATATTGCCGGAACATTGCTAAAATATTGGAGATCAATATTACAATATTGAAAGAATTTTCTTTAAGATTGTTGCAATGTATCAATGTCCAGGGACATACCAGTAAAACTTTCGACAATATTTTAACGTAATATTCATTAAAAATTGTATTATTATTGCCAGGTCCAAAAGACACAGTGTCCAAATGCATAAAGTCCAACTGATATCCTGCAAACATCTAATATAATATGGAATTTTGAGGGTTAACTGAAAATCAATTCCTGTTTGATTCGTTGATAATTCAAATATTGAAAATAGAATTTTATATTCGTAAATAATTTAGATAAATTATACAAATAGTTGGCTCTGTAAATTAATATTGATATAGAGTGATGCGAAACGATCGAATATCCAACTAAATTTATTATTGCCATTTTTTTCTATCTGGTATATAACATGGAATACATTTACTTCAGGCCCGGTCTTCGACAACTTGACGAAGTATCACTGAATTCGACATTGCTAGACCGACAACCTATGAATTTCAAGAAAAAAAATTCGATGAAAAAAATGTTGATCCCAAGTTTTTAATAAATTCAACAACTTACAGATTTAAAGGTCTCTAGAGAGAGAACATAAAATGGACCCCCAGTAAGAAGAATTGCTCTTTGGGAACGTGTCATAAACATTTGAATGAGAAAATTAATTCTGCGAGTAGATTCTTCATTGCTCTCGTTGATAGTCGTATAAGTTATGTGTTCCCAGTTGCACAGATAAACTGAGTCTGCAATTTGTAAACCCTAAAAATTTCGTTGAACAAAAAATGAAGATTTTTTTCTTTAATTTTGTACTTGAAACACTTTGACAATATCACATTTGGACTGACCAACGTTTTAATTTCCGTTGCGTAATAACAGTAGACGAAGAGTTGGACAATGACACTGAGAAAATATTCGAGCATGCTCCATAACTTAATGATTGTCTTTAAATTTGTCTACGAGTGTCACGTTGAAAAATAAAAATTTATTATAAATAATAGACGAATTATTGCAACAAAAATGTACATTAGATTGTTGTAAAAAAAGCTGTTAATTGAATTACATTTTTTTCAGTAAATTTAATTACTGTATAAATATTTACATTAATTTCGACAGTTGAGGCTTCGAGTGAGACCAGACAGAGGACAATTATATTTTCGAAACATTGAACAAACATAGCCGGGCTTGCAAGAATTTCCAAAGCATCTAGAAATCTGTATAAGTATAAAATTTATAAAATAATGTCAGCAACAAAATCAGAAATAAAAGTCAAAAATAAAAAAAGTTTACACTTAATTCTCTTAATTTTTATGATTATTCTTATTATACTTACGTTAAAATTTCTGTATGATAATCAACGCATCGTTTCAATTTTATTTCAAAGTCACGGCTGGTCGTTATTTCTCTGTAAAATTGTGTAATTAGCATGCGAAAAAAATGGATAAATGGTTTTGTACTCATTTCATTCCATATTTTGTTGCTTAAAATTGTCCTCAGAATACGGTCAAGTATTTTAAATTAGTCGTTTTGAAAATATACCGTGGTATCACGTCAGTATTTTTAACGTCGATCAGGGATTCGTTTAAATAACGCAAATGTGCGCAAATAATCATCACCGATGTGATGTAAAAAACATCATAAGTTACAGATCCAATAGCTGAGCTTAATCCACCGATGAATTGTATACAAAACAGGCAAACGTAACCAAATTGATTATCAACATTCCAAGGTTGCCAACCTAAATAAGGAAGGTAACGCGTCCTTCTACTTGTATAATTATCGTCATTGTCAAAAATAACATTTTTTTTTGAAAAACCATCCTCTCTAATCTCGAGAATAATTGGATTTGAGCACCAGTGTAGAATACCGTAAATACACAACCATAACCATCCGTAGATAAATCGTTGATAATGTGTTCGCACACCCTCCATTTCGTTTTTGTAATTTTTCCAACCTGCAAGTTTTCGATAAAGAAAATAGAATGGAAATGCAAGAGGTCAGGCTAATTTATACATTTCAAATTAACGGATTGAGACGATTCCGCAGATGGTTCTACAAAATTAAACCATATTATTAAATAATTGATAATATATTCAACAGATTTTTAAGAATTTTCCTTCTAAATTTCAATCCAATTGACTGCATATTTAAAAAGTTATTCATTTCCAAAGATTGCAATTTTGTTACGTATTTTTAGGAGGAAAAGAGAAAAATATGGGGGAAAATACATAAAAAAATGAAATGAATTAAATACAAAATTATTTGATCAAATTAAAAAAAAAATAGACGTATTATTAAGTAAAATTATCAGAAGTAAATTTTCTTACATAATTTATTGAAAATATGTGTGAATATTCTTG
>JABMBV010001969.1:0-11405 GCA_018906735.1 Mesochorus sp. PSUC_FEM 10030011 | reverse complement strand
TATTCTTATTATTCTCTTATAATCACAATTATTTTTACCTACGTTACGTCGGATCTGTAGCGTAGATGTAGCCTTGTTGCTGTAGAACGTACAAGCGTTTCTCAACGGCTGCTTTATCTGTGAAAACAAAAAGTAATAAAAAAAATAATAATAATCATGTATGAATGAAGAAAAAAAAACAAAATAACAACCACATCCTCTAGGACTTACATTTGATAAGGAGGGCTCGATCTTGGCTATGATTAACGTGTTGTGACAACGAGTGCAACAATATTTGAGCCGTGTGATAGCGTTGAAAGCATTCGGCCGGATTGCCGAAAAGTTCGTCCAACGCTGCCGACTGGCACTGTTGGATAAAGGTAAAATTAACGTGAATACGATGGACAATTATTAATGGTGTAATCGATATTAAAGGGTCTTTATTAACCATTTGAATCGCGTGATTGTAAAGAATTTTGTCGGCCGTCGCTCCGGTTTGTCGTAAAAGTCCGGCGCTGTTGAGCTGCTTGCACTCGGTCAAACAGGATCTGAATTTTTCGTTCATCGTGCCCACAACTAAAGAAATAAAATGAAATTAAGTATCGATTGGCGGTTGCTAGGTAAGTATAATAAAAATGGGGACGATGTTGAAGAAAAAGAAAAGACGATTGAAGAACAAGACTGACCGTCCTTGACGCTGGCGGTAGGTTGCAGTCTGCCGGCCTTGAGCTGCTGTGTCGCCAGACTCAAGCCCGAGCTGAGCCACTGTAACGCCCTCACGAGAAGTATAACCTGTTCGGCGCGTCTCTTCGTAGCTGCGTTGCTAGCCTGCTCGATGCCTCCCAGCGGTGCTCCGAGAGGGCCGGCTCTCGTTCTCGCAACTTCGCTGACGCATTCGCAGAGAGCTACGACGAAATTCAACTTGGCGAGTATCTCGTTGTGTTCACGCTCTAGTAGGGTTTCCTCGGGTAGTTCGGGAGCTATAAACGTTAGTGAGGGTCGCTCGTCCGTCAGGCAACAGGGATTGAGCTCGGGGAAGAAATTTTGAAAGCTCGCTGCCTCCGATATCTCGGGTAGGGTCACGGCCCGCGTCCCGAACGGTATCACCGGCGAGTGCCTGAGGGTGTTGTTGTTGTCCTGGAGAGCCCGCGTCGTAGGTGACCCAAGGACTGCCAACGGTCCGGTCAGCAGGGGCGACGACGAGCTGTTGTTACCGGTCGAGCGTCTCAACGGCGATGTGCCCGTTGGCACGTGCGAGTGCCTCGCGACCGGGCTCACCTGCCAAGTGTTCGGCGGAGGTGGCGTCTCGCTCGATCGTCGTCCGGGTGGTGTTCCAATGACAAATTGCACGCTCGGGGGACTCATCGAACCGATGTCCGGGGCGTTACATCGGTACGGATCGTTGCTCCGTCTCATGCTAATGGGCTGCGAACGCGGGACGACGCTGCTCCGACCGGCTGTCGAGGACGGTGAGGACGGCTGCTGAATTCCGCCGCTTCTCTGCGACGGTACCGGTATCGGCTCCGAGATCGGTAAGAAACAAGGACGCGGCGGACTTATCGCCTCGCGGCTCGTCTGTTTTGTGTATTTTATCTGCTGCGGATTGTTGTCCGTGTCGCTGCTCAGGTCGCTTGGCACCAGAACGAAATCGTCCTCAGGACTCGAGCACGGACTACTCGTGTCGGGACCCGAATTCACTACCGCGTTACCCATCTGAGGCTCGACCACGTTTATCGGCGAGGCTGGCAACTCCACCGGCACGAGATTCGGACTCTCTCGTGGCCCCTGCAGAAACTCGTGATTGAAAAACTCGTCGAAGGGCATTCTATCTGGAGCGTTTCTTCTCAGTAGACCCATCAACAGATGCGAAAGTTCCGGCGATGTTCCCAATGGAATTCTGACGAAGAAAATACGTTTTTTTTTTAATTATTAGACTTTTTTAACTCCGTTTATAGTTTTGGAATTGTGTCACTAACGAGCAACTTACTTTGGACCGAGATTTTCATGATTTTCGTAAAACAGTTTGAGCGCCTGAGGCGTGTGTGCCTGAAAAGGAGCTTTTCCCGTCAAACATTGAAAAACTATCGTTCCCAGAGACCACAGATCCGCTTTGGCGTCGTATTGCAACGACATTATAACTTCGGGCGCCATATACATCGGTGAACCACAGAGCGTCGCGGCCATTACGCCATCCTGAAGAAACCTTGCGAAACCGAAATCGGCTGTGGGAAAAAAAAAGATTTATCAATACAAAACATAAAATTTTGATGCCCAAATTATGCGATAAACTCATATTGAATATACGACCACCTTACCGATTTTCAAAGTTATCTGATGAGGTTGGGGACAAGCCTTGCCACAATTGTGACTCAACAAAATATTCTGAGGCTTAAGATCTCTATGCACAACGCCCTTGGCGTGCAACGCCTTCATTGCACCCGCAAGCTGCTTCAGAAAAACTCTAATGGTATCCTCGGACAGTGTACCCTTGGCCCCTAAATAATCGGCCAAATCTCCACCGTTGCAATACTCCATAACAAGGAAGACATTGTGACTGGATTCCTTAAAAAAAGAGAGAGAGAGAGAGAAATTAAATAAAATGAAAAATGGATACGTGATACAATCCTGGCGCTTTGTAATTTGTAAAAGTTTTTAGAAAGACATAAATTATTTAACTAATTACAATTAACTACTATATTTAATAAACCTTTCCTTTAAATTATTGTTAAAATAAGTAGATTCTTGTTATCTTTACGTAATTAGCTATAATTTTATTTCTTCCAGGGAAGTATCTTTGATTTTCGACAGATGTGAATGTGTGATAAACATAGAACAAAGATAAATGAATAATTTTTGTTTTCAGCCATGATTATTTTACTCACTTTGCAATCCAAAAGCGCGACAACATTCTCATGATGCAATTCTGTAAGTTCCTGAAAGAATAATTTTTTTGTTGTGTTTTTAAAAAAAAATAATTACAATTTGAAAAAAATAATTATAACATGAATATCATTAAAAATATCATTATAAATAAATATCATTATTGATGCGAGAAAAATTGTAAAAAGTCGAAAGACTTTTTTGTAGATGGAAATAATAAATGCTATTATTATTATCGTTATTATCAGGAAAAATCACTAAACTAAAAAATTACCTTATTATTAAATTATTATTGAAATTATTCGTGTTTTAATTTTAGCTGATATCGATTAATAATAAAAATGTTAAAAATATCAAACGTCGAATCAATTTAACTTAATTTTAATGGTTCAACTTGTGTATTCTATTAGTTCGAACCTTAATGTAAACATATTATTTTCTAATTAAAATTGGAGCTCCATTATGCTCCAAATAAAAATGTATATTTGTATTTTTATATGAAGACGATCGACGTTAAGTAAATAAATATATAAATACAAAAATAAATAAGTAAATAAAAACATTTTTATAGAAAAAATAAAAAAGAAGAACTCACTTTTAATATGTTGATCTCTTTTCCCAAAAGATTTTGGGATTTTGCAAGGCTCTTTTTAGTAATGCTCTTTATGGCAACAACGAAATGTGATTTCTGAAACAGGGAAACACATCGTGAGTTTCGGAGTTTCGGAGTACATAATTTTGTTTTGTTTTTTAAATCCAAAAAAAAACGAAAAACAAACTCACTTTTCTGTGTCTCCCTTTAAAAACAACAGCAAAAGCCCCATGTCCAATGAGGTCTTTCGTGTTGTACTCGTAATCGCCCACGATCTCCATTATTTACCGATTATATTTACGAAAAAAAATTTTTTTTTACACTTGTGCCACTTCGCACAATTCGAAAAGAATCTTTTTTTTTTCTTTCTTTCTTTCAATAATAAATCAGTCACGGGCTGCACACATACTCGTGAGAAGATTCGTCTCACACACTCCCCGTCGCCCTCCCTCCCAGAAAAAAAACATTCGTTAGTAGGTGGAGAGGGATCAATACGAAAAGGAAGAGGTGAGAGCGTGTCGTAGAAACGTGCGACTAGAATAGGGTCTATCTTTGTTTTTTTTCTTTTTTTTTTTCGTTGTATACACGAGCGTCCTGAGAAATAGAACGATTGCCAACCCACACTTTTTATACTTTTTTATCAATCACTCTCCGTCTTTCTTTTCCGTCTCTCCCCCTACTTCTCCTTCTCTCTTTCTCTCTCTTTCTCCACGACCGAGAAGAACTGTCTTGCAGGCTACATTTTGTAGCCCTCGATGAACCTCTAGATCACAATGACAAATTATATCGTTTTTTTCAAGAGTATAAAAATTTTTGAGGATAACACTGTGACGATGCTAACGAAACGATAATAATATTCACTCTGTCCTGACACTACGTGTTTTTCTCCTTGCTTATATACTACTGTGTGTGCACACACTTCGTCGCAAAATGTCTGACGAACAAACGTGAAGAGAGATGAGAGATCGCGAAAGATCTTACGGGGGTAATGAGATTTAATTCTATATAGATTATCAGGTTCGCATAAAATGACGAAAATAGTTCGTATTTTAACCGTTGGTGGCGCTGTCGATCAATGTTGCGCCATCTTAACGTCGAATTTTCAAACCACGCCTAGTAACATTCTAATCTAGTGAAATCTAGTGTTGTAAGAATAAAAACATTAAAGATTTGAATAATCGACTGATATTTTATGATAAAAAGACTTTGTTTTGAATCTTAAATTAATTAAATAATGACTTATTATTGAACGACGTGATTCCCAATTACGTTTGTAATTTTTTCAAGAAATCGTATGTTTTTACAGACGAATATTCGCGTTCCTGTGCGCCGTAAATTTGTGAAACAAACGTATGTAAAATGATTGTGACCTTGGCTAAAAAAAAAACGTCATCTCAATGACGAGTATGCACTGATAAGCCATTCATTTTTGTTTTTAAAAAATCATTGTCCCCCTCCACCCCCCAGTGAAAGTTGTAACAATTTTTTGACGCGTCGACAACAGTACCAGATGTTGACGTCTTTGTTATGCTCCGAAAAAAAATATCAAGGGTCACATACTCGCTGAAGAAGAAAAATAGAAATTTCGGAGGGCTTCGAAGTTCGTTTGAGAGAAAAATAGCGAGGAGTCGAGCGATCGAAAATGGCCAACACAGCACTCCTGGTTTTATCGAATCCGGTCAAAGTTCGAAAATTGTTGCCAGTCATCGGTGACCACGTCTTCAAGACCCTCTACATACAATATTTCCCCGACAAAAATGGCCTATTACCCGGAAATTATTCTTCGTCCGTTCCTAAATGGAAAGCTCCTCATTACGCTCAAGCCGTGGCCAATATTTATGCCATAGCTTCGAGCTTCACCACCAGTCGCATCGACGTCAGGGTTTTGCTCACCGGAATGAAAAATAATTCCTCCACCTCTGTGATAAATACAAAGAGGCCTGTAGAATTGGTTATATTCGATCGAAATTACAGTAAAAACGATGCGAACACGTTTATCCAGGATTGCCTGGCCAATACATCCATGGGATGCAAGTTCATGACCGTCAACAGCGACGATAACCAGGATTGCTCTTCGAGCCCAGAGCCCACCCTGGAGGACTCGGGCAATATTTACAAGAGCGTTGTACTTGGAGGTACTTTCGATCGTCTTCACGAGGGTCACAAGATTTTGCTCAGCGAGGCTGCATTGAGATGCACAGAGAAGCTCACAGTAGGCGTAACTGATCGTAATATGTTGACGGGTAAACTATCAAGTACAAAGTTTAAGATTATTACAGAGAACAATAAGAGTCGAGATAAAAGATGCTGAAATGAAGGATTGTGGGATTGGATGATAAACGCGATTTTCTGACGAGAGGTCCGTAATGATCGTTTTAATTTGTTGCAGGCAAGGTTCTGTGGGAGCTGATTGAACCGTGTAACAAGAGGATCAAAGATCTACGAGATTTCCTCGAGGACGTTGATCCGTCGTTGAACTACGACCTCGTGCCGATAACGGACGTTTATGGACCAACGAGTTGGGATCCGACGATGGATATGATAGTGGTGAGCGAGGAAACCGCCCGGGGAGGGGCAAAAGTCAACGAGCTACGTGCCAGCAGAGGCCTTAAAGAGCTGGAGATACACGTGGTGAAACTTGCCAAAGATTCGAATCGAGCTGAGCACGAGGAGGCGAAAATAAGCTCGTGCAACCAGAGGATGAGGTTGCTGGGTACCAGGATCAAAGAACCTCCCGAAACGAGTAACAAGCCAATGAGGCCTTACATAATCGGTCTTACTGGTGGTATCGCCAGCGGTAAATCGTCCGTGGCTCAAAAGCTCGAATCACTCGGAGCTGGACTCGTAAATTGTGACAAAATTGCCCACGAGCTTTACGAGCCTGGGAAACAAATTTTCGAGCTTATCGTTCAACACTTTGGCACGGAAATATTGAAGGACGATGGTACTATCGATAGAAAAACTCTCGGCAATATAGTCTTCAATGACAAAGAAAAATTAGACAAATTGAACAACGCCGTTTGGCCGGCTATTCTCGATGTTGCGAGAAAACGTATCGATGAATTCCATCGACGAGGCACCGAAATTATCGTCATGGAAGCCGCTGTTCTCATTCAAGCCAAATGGCAATTTGCCTGCCACGAGATATGGACTTGTATAATACCGCACAAAGAAGCCGTCAAGAGAGTCATCGAGAGAAATTCTATGACTGAGGAAGAAGCTGAAAGGAGAATTCTATCACAGCCCAGCAACGTTGAACAGGTCGCTGAGGCTACGGTCGTCTTATCCACTCTCTGGAGCCACGAAGTTACCCTGCAACAGGTCCAAAAAGCCTGGCGCGAATTGGAACTATTTCTTGCCAAAAAATCCAAAAGTTAATGATCATTGAAACGAAAAATGTTATATAATTAGCCAATTAATTATTGACATCAATCTCTACACACCGGAAGTACAGAAATTCCTGTGTCCTTTTTATTACGATAATGTATTATAAATAACTTGTTATTGTATTGAGGAATACTTTATTATTTTTTTATAATTGTCAATTGTTTGAAATGATTCGTTCTCGATGATAGAACATCTATTTCGAGATATTTTATTTTATTGAAAATATACCACCGTCGCTTATTATATTATTCTCTTCCTGTTCTGATTTCTCCTGTTTTCTGGTCGTCAAAGTGCTCAAAAATGCTAAAAAATCGGTTTTTAATTTTGGTCCTCCTTCCTCCACGTTACAGGTCACCTGTGATATCCTCGCGAAGGTGGATGCTTTGTTTTTTTATTTTTACAAAAGTTAATTAATGTATAAATAAAATAATGGAAGGATAATGAATTCCGGACAACTTACGAAGATTATTTTTTGGCACTTCCGAACCACGAATTTTCTCTGGATCGTAATGAAAAACAACGCAACTCTTAGGCTCGAGTTTCGGTTGGTTTACGAAATAATCGTACAATCGTTCGAGATCACGTTCGTCGGTTTTTCGGCCTAGAACGAAAATCACTCCGATCGCATCTTTTCGCATAGCTGACCAACAATTTTCGTATCTGGAAGAATTTAAAAAAGAGAGAGATTGGCAAATTCGATACCATTTCTTTTTTGTGCATTTTCAATCATACTTCCGATCTCCACTACAATCCCATAGCTCAACGTCCACTTTTGTAGTTTTGTTTTTAACTCTGACATTCGGCATTTCGAACTCCAATATCCTAACGCCCTTCGTGGGTCGATATTCGAACGGTATTTCCGTGGCATCGGCGATGTAATTTGAAATCGTTGTTTTACCAGCCTTTTTTTTAATACACATCAGAAATATGGTTAGTCACAAAGATAGTTTTTGCAACACCATTAATTTGTTAACACGAACTTACTCCTGCAGAACCCACGACAACGAGTTTTAGAGGTTCCATGTTTTGACGAGTGCATTGTCCAAATGAAACGACCCTTCTGAATCATAGTTCGGTTACCATGGCAACGAGGAATAGTAAAATGGAAAAACATTGAAAATACGTAGTATGTGTTTATATTATATCAGACAGAAAAAAAGAAACCATTTTTACATCTAGAAATATATATCTATACAGAAGTGATTATTTCATGGTGTTTTATGTGTATACGAAAAATTAAATTTTTCGACGTATGATTTTTCGTTTGCTAGACAAGAAGAAAGATATATATATATAATGTTCAACTCAAATCTTGATTATTCCACAATGGTTGTATATGTTCAATTTAATCTTTCGTTTACTTGATAAAAACAAAATTATTTGTGGTCAACTAAAAACTTGATAATTTGCTTGTCCACGATTTTTCATTTGATAAGTAAAAACAAAGTTATTTATGATGAATTCGAATCTTGATTAATCCAAAGTGTGTTGAATTTAACTTTTCAAAAAATGATTTTATGTATGATGAATGATGATCAACTCGAGCCGTGCGTTATTGTTCAACGCACATAATAATCTCTATGAAAAGTGCCGTTAATAAGATGTTGCTGAAGATTCAATAATTAGGTGATAAATATTAATGCGCGATACTTTCAATAATGAGTCTAGTACCGTGTTCAATTCATTTTCGTAATACTATAATCGATCAACGGCTAAGGAAATATATTTTGAGAATAGACAATTGATAATGCGTTTTATAAAACGCAATTATGGTATGTTTCTCTTATATCGCTATTTTCGATCGTAATCACTGCTGTACTTCGGTCTCGACCTTCATTTCTTCCGGATACTCGAGGTTGTAAAGAGCCTTGAGAGCTTCTTTGGCGGCTAGTTTCTTCGCGTCCTTTTTATTTTTTGCTGTTGAATGACGAAAAACGTATGTGAGATTACAGACATTAATTGTCTTCACATTTTAACGATACGATGGGCGTAATGATATTCAAAACTTACCGGAACCGATGTAGGTCGAACCGTTTATTTCGACTCCAAGTGTGAACTGAATATTCGGTGGTGTACCGACACGACCGACTTCGGTGTAGGTCGTGCCCGGTCTCATTTGATTGAGCAACATTACGGGGTGTATGTCAACGGCATTAGCTGGCAATTGTTTGTCGGTTGTTGGTTTTGGCTCTGGCCGATTTTTCGCCGGGGCTGGAACGCCCGGTCTCGGTATTGGCACGACAGTGCCTTGGTTTTGCCACTCGAGGAAAAGTTTGTACAGAGCGAAGCTGGCCAAAGAGCTCCATGGCACGTCGTTGTTTTCTTCCAGGTTTTCTTCCCCATTTTCACCTTCCTTACCAGCAGTCTGTCCTCCTTCAGCCGCCCCCGTCGTCGCTCCTTCACCACCAGCCGACGTTGTCGTGTCCATCGCCGCATCGCCTTCAGGATCGACTCGTTCCTTCATTGCCGCGGCGGTCATTTTCTCGAGGAGCAAACATTTGAGTGCGTTCTCAGCTGCGTTTTGACGTGCCAGAGGTTTTGAAAGACCCTGGCCAACATAAACTTTTCCTTCGAGCTGTAAAAGTAATGACAGGGTTATTTTACAATTGGTTTTCATCTTTCACCTCTCTCTCCCTCTCTCTCCTTTTCCTCTCGTCTCGAGATAACTCACCTCAGCGTGAACGAGGAACAACGAATTCGGCATTATAGCCTGTGTCTCCGGAAATGTGAACTGAACGCCAGCTTTCATCTCGTTAAGTACCATTATTGCGTTTTTCGGCATAAGAGCTTTGCGGAGTCGCTGATTCATGCGTAATCTCTTGAGCTTTTTGTTTGGTTTGTCTTGAGATTTTACGAGAGACAAAATAAAAGAGAGAAATCGAATTAGAAAAGAGTTTTTCACGTGACAAAAAAGAAATTTCAAGTTTGTAATAAGTTTATAGATATCAGACAACTAATTCACATTGATAAACCAACCGCGCAAGCTCTACAGTTATTATTCGACAAGAATTGACAAAAAAAAAAATTACTGGAGCTTTTGGCAGTCGACGAATATCTTCAAATTTGCGCAGTGTTATGTCATCACGTTTGAAAAAAAATATTACGAGACAATTCGACAGAGAAAAAGTGTAGTAAAAACATTTGAATTTCCCAATTCGGACTCACTGTTTGAGATTTTTTTGAATCTTCTCCACTTGGGACGATCCTGTTGTCCATCCTCGATATCCATCCAACCAGCTGGTTCATCGGTATCGACCCATTTACCTTGAACATCCTCCGTCCATCGAGCATCGTCACCAGCGTCATTGGCCGATTGTGCGGATGGATTGGTAGCGGAATCGTTGACGGGAGCAGCAGCCTCGTTCGCGACAACGTCCATTTTTTTCGGCGGCTCAACTTTGCCAACCGGATTCGTAGGTTTTGCCGCTGGAATCACGGCCTCGGTGTTGGGTGTCGCAACCGCTGGCACCGGTGTCGGTGTCGGCGTCGGCGTAGGCGTCGAGTTCTGCTGGACATTGGCGCTCGCGGGTGGTGGAACCCCGACTGGACTAGGAGCGGTTTGCTTCAGGATAGGCTTCAAACGCGGCGTCGTTGGTGTCGAAACTGTTTGCTGTTGCTGTTGCTGGTGGGGTGGCCTCGGCTTGACCATACCCTGTTGTGGCTGTTGCGGTCCTGATGGCTTGAATGGCGCCGAAGGCTCAATTAATCCGGGCTTGTAGTTGGGCTGCGTATAATTACCGCCTTGCGGATTGTACTGTAACAACAGAGGGTGGGTTTTCCGCCGCTACACAAGGAACCTCTACGGTTGTGAAATCCCACCAGGGACCAGTGGTCGCCGATCGTATTTATCGAGCCTACTTTTTCGAGGTGCCCACCGATAGCCTTTACCTAGCGCCCAAAAGCTCTCTCCCTATTTATTCAGCAAATTATTCATTTCTTTCTTTCACAATTAAGAAACGCATCTTCTCTAACCGATGAACGCTAATCGAATGTCGTCATCGCGCATAGAGAATAATGCTCTTCCCCTCTGTTCCCTCATATTTTGCTAACCTTTCGCAAGATTCACTAATAACCAGGGATACATCCCGAGGCTAACGGTTTCAATGCTATCAGGGCAACCCCAGCGAGCTCGCCCCTGGCAAAATACACCTCCTCGGTATTGTTGTATAGCTACTTTGTGCCTGCTATGTAGGTAGCAGGGTAAGGGGAGTAACACCAACAATCGTCTAATTAGTACATGCAAGTGCAATAACTTTGCGTACATAATACTTTTTCCGTCACCTACGGCAAAGACTCTTTTTTTTTCTCTTCTCCACATACACACACACACATTTTCCTTTCTTTTTTTTTTTACTTTATCTCGTTTTTACCTCTTCGATTAAACCTCCGATTCCGCGAAACTTTTTTTTGCCACAAAATGTTTCTTCGAGATCCTTGATTAATTGGATTGGAGAAAAAACAAAAAAAAAAAGAAATTTCTCTTTCTTTTGCTGGCAAGGCTGCATCGCCTTCCAAAGGGGACGATCAACGACAATTGTTATATTCATAAAGTAGTTAATTAATATAT
>JABMBV010001958.1:0-11407 GCA_018906735.1 Mesochorus sp. PSUC_FEM 10030011 | reverse complement strand
GTAATATTTTAAAAATTTGTTCGTAATTATTTTTAAGCATCGTGTTGTATCATGATAAATGTTATTTTACAAGATATCCTAACGTTCTTGAATGTCGTGATATCTTTCAGATTTCTCATGCCAGATAAATACATATATTTCTTTAAAGTTATGAAATTTTCCAGTATTTAGCTGCATGTATATATGTGTGTATAACATATGAAGTCATGAGAGAACGGTAGATCTACTTTGTCCCGGAAATCCGCCAGGTGAATTTTATACATTTATTTTTCTTCCTCCGTCTCTTCCTCCGCTCGTAGTAACACGAGGAATTTAAGCGAGAAAAAAAAAAGTAAAAATATATATATGCTGGCGCACACACATATTCTAAAAGCTTCGCAGCTTGAGTTTTTTCTAACGCCACATTTCTGCTCTCGCTTATCCTCAGCTCCAGAAGGTATACCGAGACGATGAGGATAGAAATGTCGCGAGAAAAGGGACGCAAAGGGACAGAAAAAAGCGGAAAGGGACGAATCCCGCAAAGAGCTTTTGTGACTTTGCGATAGGAAATTTACCTCGAAAGAATGAAAAGTGTGGATGAGAGACGAACAAAAAAAAAGGAAGATAAAAAACGATAGGAAAAGCACAAGGAGGCACGAGGGGAGGGGGGGAAATGACAATGGTCCACGGTTCTATCCTCTGTTTTTTATATTACTCGTTCTCTTATATATTTATACAATATGTATTGTCGCAGAAAGCTCCTCATTTTCAGTTACTTTTTCAGAAAAAGGTATACTGAGATTCGAGAACCTCGCAGAGATATCTTCCACTCGCTTGCAACCTAAACTCGTGTGCTCTTGAATTTCTTTTTCTTCTTCTTTTTTTACGTTTCTTTGACCCTTTCACCGGGAACTCGTGATTTAATTTCAAAAAATTTTTTTTTTATTTTGAAATGAGAAATATTAAAAAAAAAAGAGAAAATTCGTATTTTATTTTCGCTTGAATTTTCGTGTTACGATTCGAGATCTTTTCAATTCATTTTGATATGATTTTTTATTTAATTTTTACTAAAAAAAAAAAAACAAGAATTTAATTCTCATTTCGATTGTAATCCTCGTGTGTCCTCGAACTTTTCGTTTTGTATAACATCTCTCTGATCTTTTTAGAGGGAACTTATTTTTTTTTTCCAACGTTTTATTAAAAAATGGGAAATATTCAAAAGAAAATTCGTACTTTCAATTAAATTTTCATGCTGCGAAAGACTCATTTCATATTTATGATTTTTTTTCTCACGATTTTTACACGATTTTTAATTTAATTCCGCTTTGTTCACGTCAAATTTGACTACAATGTACTGTACTCGGCACATTTGCCATTCTTTATCCCTATTATTTTGCGCCTTCTATAATGCCCGGATAATCCGACACAAAAGTGCGAGTAAAAAAGACGTATTTTTTGCTCCATTGAACTGAACCGTTGGATCAGCGTGCGATTACCGAGAGAAAGAGAGAGAGAGAGATAAAAAAAACAAGAGAGTCACGATGACAAATATATGTACGATGCAACGAAATCATTTGTATCAATGTTTCGGCCATTCATCATTTCGACGATATGAAAATGACTCGAGAAATATTACGAACGAAAGTATCGATGCGAATTCAATTTGAAAGAAATTCCAATGGTCCAGAAGATTTGATTTCCACAGTTCCATTAATCACAATGTGATTCAGAAGAAAAGAAAGAGAGAAAGAAAGAAAAAGAGAGAGAAACCAAAATATTTCGATGTCAAAGAAAATGAAAAAAGCATTTTCGCACTTGGATCTCTCCAATTTTTGTTTTCCAGAAATAAAGAAAATCCCGAAAGAATCTCTTCAACCCTCGAGGAGAGAAAAAAAAATGGTTGAGAGAGAGAAAGAGCAGCAGCAATAAAGATATGGAAAGAAATAGGTTGCGCAATCTCGGAGGGGATCCTAATCGTTTGGCAGCTTTGTGGATAAGTTTTGTTGCTGCTGTTTGGGATTTTCCTCCCTCCCTCATCCCTCCAACCACATTGCGACTAATTGAAAGGGTGTGGCTCTCAAGATCTCCCTACGGGCCATGGGGGCTCCATATCGTCTCTCTCTCTCTCTCTCCCTCTCTCTCGGAGTGAGAGCTTTAATTCGTCTCTCCAAGGATTCTCCGTTTTACCTGCTGTCTTTCGCGGCTGACGCCCTCGTCGTCGTAACGACGCCGTTACACCAGTAGCCGCCAGGGACCAAAGGCCACACACAACGACCCTGTCGTTTATTTTTATTTCTACCTTATCCAAATTACGGGACGAACACGTTTTCAACCTTGTGTTGTATATGCATTAAATGTTCCCGCGTCTGTACGTAAACTATCTCCCGCATACATTTTCTCAAATTACCGTTATAAAACGTCAGGGTGCTTATGTATTACCACTTACATCGTGTTATTTCATTTTTCAACAATACAACAATATTGAACGAGTGTCTAAAAGTCGATGAAAACATTTTTTATTTCGTTTATAAAATTTTGAAAAAAATATCTGGTGAAATTATTTTTTTTTACTCGAGTTGTAGATTGTACGAAATTGTACGAGATTGAATAATAAAAAAATATACAAAAAAAAATTGTACAAGAATGTTAAAAAGTTATTAAAACTGTAAAAAAAATAGATTGGTTAAAAAGATACCTTGTATTGAGAAACTTAATAATAATGTGTTTTCAAGAATTTTACATTACATGGATTTTGTATTCCACTTGATGTAAAAAAATTGTTCAATAATAATTTTCATGATATTAAGTGAATTCAATTATTATTTTTTTTAAATAATAAATAATTCTAATAAATTGAGGCCATTAATGGTTTTTTTTCTTAATTACATTAAAATGATTTCGTTCGTTCGTTTTTTTCCATATTTTTCTCTTCTTTCATAAGAACACGTAGAAAATGTTGCGATCTTTAAAAATTAATAACTTTTTTAAATACGTGGTGAATTTGATTGAAATATTTCAGAATAAAAATATGTAGAATGGAATATAAATTTTGTAATAATATTGCTCCATTTTGTAAAACTATTAAGAACCTCCTTAATTACAATTTCAATGAATTTGAAATAAAAATGTTTTGTAAAAAAAAGAGTGGATATCAGTTGCATCATTCGAACTTTTTGAAAGTATTAATACGTAAAGAATTTTCAACAGTGGCTCTTATCTCGTTGAATTAAAAAAAAAATCAATCGCAGCCAATATAAAATGGCATTAAATTAGAAAATTAATACTTCAGTAAACTGGGCCAAGTCAGGAACAAAAGATTGATAAAACCGATCACCAAGTTCTAGAATAACTTACAACGATTTGAGAAAACCGCAATAGAGTTTAAAGAGAGAAAAAGCATTTAAAAAAATGTCTTTGAGTGCCGGAGGCATAATTTTCTTCAGATCATGAAACCACTCAACGTATTCTCGAAAAACTCGAAAGACACCATAAAGAAAAATCCACTAAAACGTGTCTCTTCCGTGGGGGCGTGACAAAAATTTTTTTCTCTGGTCCAAAGTGACCCATATATATATGTACATTGGACGAGTGCGATGATGGTGGAGAGAATCATGTACGTGGGTGCGGGATGACACATGGATACAAACACGGAGACACGTACTCACGTGAAAACTTGAAAAGGAAAATATTACGAGCGAGATGCCCGTGAGCAAAGGTATGCGCGCATGCTGCTGCTGCTCCATGAAGAGACGCCGTTGCAAAAGTGCCGAAGAGAGAGAAAAAGAGAGAGAGAGAGAGAGAGAGAGAGAGAGAGAATATAACGGAGGTGAACCACGAGCTAAGAAGTATGTAGTAAGACGAGGCCAGAAAGCATCAGCAGCGGCAACGACAGCAGGCAGGCAGGCAGGCAGGCAGGCATGCAGTCAGGTTTTCGCAGATGCGTGATGTTCCTTTTACGGGCGGGCTGCAGCATCTATAGATGCAGAGGCGAACATATACACAAAGACACAAGAGGCTCGCACACATACGAAGAGACACACGCAACCGTTTGTGCACACATGTATATACAAAGCCGTGGCAAGTTGCGATCGCCTCGTATGTTCACCGCATCTTGGTTGTACTCTAAGGGCGTTATATGTGAAGTTCTCGTCTATAAAATCGCATTTTTACAGCCGCACACTTCATTCGTTACGGTCCCTCGAGGCTCGCTACCCACCACCCACATTTTATGGAGTAGGACATTCGTTCTCTTTTTTTTTCCCCTGTCCTATTATTGTTGCCGTTGTTATTATTATTATTATTATATATGTGAGTTTGTGGGTTTTTTCGCTGGTGTCCATTACATTGGTTACTTTTTTTCTTTCGTACTGCTTGTCAGAGATAAGAAAAAAAATTGTCCGCGTCTCGGGTTACCCCAGCATCCGGAAGTAAATCAACGTCTTCTTTAGCACTCTCTCGTATATCTGGCGAGTACAAAAATCGATAGAGACCGTGCCCAATGGGGGAATAATTCAGTGGTATCTTAGGGTAAATAAAATTAGCTATTGATTGGACTTTTACATCAGCAAATTAACAAAAACAATACCATTTTGGTGGGACTCTTTTTTTTCTATTTATTTAAATTTAACGATCGTCTGATATTGAATTTTTCTTATTTTTAATCATTGTGACATTGTCGATTTTCAACTATAAATCTTTTTTTTTTTCTTTTCACTTGATACACCGAACGAAGTGTATATTTTCGTTGTTGACAGCAACATAACTCACATTACCAAACTCTTTTGTGATATCCTAGTTCCATTAATCCCGTATATCTTCGTTAAGCGTTACGATATTTTGCAAAAACGTGCATACACACACACACACACACACACATACTCTGGAGCGTAAAAGTGAAAATTATCGAGAAACAAAAACGGATACGAATGAAATTGCGATCCGGCATAGATTGTGAAGGAACATCCGGGCTCGATTCATACACGGCTAGGCTTGATAATTGTATTTTCTTTTTTTCTATTTTAATTGAAAAAAATATAGAGAATGATTTAATAGGGAGCGGAAGATAGAGTATGAGGAGCGAGCATTCAATCGATTTAGCTATAATCTCACTGAAAGCCGAATTCGTCGCACAAAAAGATTTTCGAGAGGACAAAAATGAATCACGTCGGAGTTTTGAATGGAGAAATACAGAGTGCACGAAGGCTGAACCCGTGCAGATATGCATCTTTTAATTTTCAATTTCTATTAATTGATTCGGTGAAATTGCCCATTGTCCATTGTGCAACAGTCCAGAAAGCAGAGACAACCGAAATGATTCGATATAAATTAATTTTATTTGAATAAAAAATTCTCCTGAATAGACGTTTTATTTTCAAAAGCAGATGGGCCAAAGCTATTAATTTCATTGAATGAATAATTTTTATCTTTAGTGCCTACAGTTTAAATAGCTGGGTTATACAAACACCGTCGTTAACTTTGTTTCCCCCAACATTTCATTACGTCTTACGACTATACTCACAGGGTCATTGGAACTTTACGAACACGCTATATAGGAGAGAAAAATCTGGGCAAAACCTTGTTTCTTCGAAGGCTAAGAAAAATCCGTTTTCTTAGCGGATTTTTGTCTGGAGAAAGCACTTATGGGTGTATAAGGTACAGAAATCACCCTTCTTCGCAGCCCTCTTACTTTCGCCCTCTCTATTTCTCTCTCTCTCTATCTCTATCTCTCTGCCACAGTTATTTATAGAATTACGAACGTGAAGCACGAGAGGAAACGAGAGGATATACTCCAGCGCGCGATCCCGAATTCACATTATTCGCAAACACATGAGCGGGAAAGGTTTTTTGGTCCAGAAGTTGCTCTTCGTTTTTGGGGGTTGTGGCAAGATTTTTTCGAAGGAAAAAGGATACAGATTTGGCGATATATGTCGACTGCTTGGGTAAGCAAAAGGGCGTAATCCCCCCACGATTTCGCCTTTCATTTCGTCAGAGTTAAGCCTATTTTCCTCGATATATCTATATATATATGAATGGTGGCACCGAAAGAGACGAAAAATAAAAGATGGTCCAGAGTGTCCTGATTACATATATACACCGCGACTGGCCGCAGCGCCTCTCGCTATACAGCCGTAAGGTTTGCCATATACCCAAGGCTTTTTACCTAGAGAGCCGTATACGACTTGGGTCATATGGCGGTGTACGACAAGAGAAACCCTCGACGCGTTTTCCGCCCTCTTCGAAGATTGCCTAGCTTAAGGGGTGGACTTGGCTTACGCGGCCAGATCGGGATTCGGCTTATCCTTCTACAGCTTCTTCTCTCTCGCACACAGTTACACGTATATAAATAAAATAATCCTTCCGACTTTGTCTCTCTGTATATGTGCTGGCTTCCCTGGTCACGACCTTCTCGGCCGTTTTCTTCCGGCTCCTATACGAGAGGGTTTGAGTTCTTTTTTCTCAACATTTTGCATTCGTTACGTATGGATTAAGTATGAGAGATGTTAATGCCGAAATGTGAGTTTTAGTTAAATAAAAAAGGGTATCACTAAAGTGGAGAGAAAAAAAGAGAGATAGAGATGAATAATCGAAGGATTGGTTTCAATTTTCAACCAAATTGTATTTAACATCAAAATGTATCGAAATAGATATATCGGTCAAAATGTATGGATAAACTCATGTAGTGGTAAATCAATAGATTAATTGATGGACCACATTAATAAAGGTACAAATCATTATTTCGTGATATTCAAATTCAAATAAAGTATTCAAATAAACCACTGCGAGAAATTATTTTATTTATATATTTTCTGTTCGGATCGTATCGGTACGCCTATTATTATTTTATCGTTAGCGTTAGTTAGCGTCGTGGCATATGCACCGGTTGTAATACGCATCAGATTACATTTAATCCAAAACGCGGAATATCGCTCACAGAGGAAGGCCCTTTGCGGTTGATGGTGAGCAAAGAGCGAAGGTTTGGCGAATGAGAGCTGTCATCTATCTGAATCCGCATACGTATATACATATACACATATATTTATACCTATAAACCGCGAAGGCTAACAGGTAGAATATGATACGAGTTGAGCACATGTACACAACGCGTATATAACATTGAGGTAATTCAAACCAAATAAGCAAATAATCATCAATATTTAAACTTCAATTCTTTCAAAAAATGTTTGCACTAAGCTTTCAATTTATAAACAATAATGAACAATAATACGATCATTACAAAAATATGAACAAAACAAAAACACAATTTATATAATCCATAAGTTTATATCAATATTTAAACTTAAATTTTTTTTTTAATTTCTGCACCAAGTTCTTGATTTAAAAACAGTAATGAACAATAATACGCTCATTACAAAAATATTTTTTAAAAAAACATAGTTTATATCATCCATAACATGTACAATTTTCAATAATTTATTAAATGTGACAATAAAAATTCTCCGATGCAGATATTTAAATATTTCAAATATTTTCCTAATATACAAAATATACGGAATAAAAATGATAAATGATTTCTACCAAATTGAAAATACGTGATATATACTTGTGGCATATAAATTTGCAATAATGTTCATTTCGACAACGGGAAATGCCAGTCGATACGCCGAAATTCAAACAAATGGCAAAATTTTGTCAATTTAACGGTAAAACAATCTGCGCATGAGTTTCGTGTGGGCTATATGTGTGTACGGAAGGGTTTGTTTGGATGGTTAAGAGATGGAGCACGTATACGAAGGGTTGATTATGCATATATCCGGCTTATCATCCGCCGAGAGGTTGATGCTCGGACGCGTGGCAATGAGCGTGTTTTTCGAGCGAGAGGGTAGCGGGCGTGGATGGGCAAAAGTGAGAGAAAGGTTAGATACGCACCAGATACGGAATGATATGCAGTTAATATTGTTCTCTGGCTGCGCATATCGGTGCCAGCGCGGTTTGTGTGGGGATGTACGGCAACGCGACGCGAAGATATGATAATGGCGGTATGTGCCCCTTGGCCCGTGTAAGGTCTCTCCTCCGTGTGGCCCATACATATATTTATATGTGTATCGGATTATATATACGTATATCGCGCTAAGCAAAAACAGACTATAGACATTGAAAGCGCACCGCCTCGCGACTGGTTTCATATTAAATCCGGCTGACTGGCATATCCTGGCTGCACGCGAGACACGAGGGATGAGACCAGGAGAGGGTGGAAAATGTGTGTGTGTGAATGTACAGTGAGAGAGAAAGAGAGGGGGGGGAGAAGGGAGCAGTTGAAGGGTTAGGAGATAGGCGGGCGGACGAGCGCGCGCGAGGCTTCGCAACACCAGATGGAACTGACGTTCTGAGTGACGTCAAATTAAAACACGCACCGACGCGACGATTCGACGACACCCCGGTTCTCGTAACCATCCTCCGACCCCGCATCCCTTCGACTCGTTGTACCCTTATCTCTCGCGCGTATATACATCAACCCTCGCGCGTTCTCCGATCCGTCGTCTCTTTCTTTTTTTTTTCCTGTACAGCGATGTGCATGCCCGGAATTCTCTGTTCAACAAAAGGGCTTCAACGGGATCGTCTTGGCTGTGAAAGATCGGCTGGGTTACGCTCTTCTCTCGTTTGAAAGAGAAATTCTACGCGTATGCATATATACACACACGTGATTCCGTATATGGTGAATTTCTAGGGCTGAAGACGTGTACACGTATACATGTTCCATTGGAATGACGTACTATATATATAGAGAGAGAGAAAACCGTATGTACATCGTACAACAACGGATTTTGCTCTCTCTGCACCTACTACCACTGTTTTCAGTATTTCAGTAATACAGACTCTACTCCGACACTGCATCCAACGACCCTCCACAGCCAAGAGAGATAGGGAGAGGGAGAGAGAGAGAGAGAGAGAGCTCTGGGACAGAAATGGCCGAGCGAAAACACAATTTTTGTTTAATCCCATCCGTGGGTTGGTGGGTGGTAGTAGCAATGCGGCGTATATGCTGTATAGCTCGGGATATAAAACGAGGGCTACAAGGGGCAGGAGGAGACGAAACCCGACATCACAGTACGACTACTGTGGGCCTGACAGGTATAGCCCCCCGGACTGTACTCTGTCCAAACGGACATGGCTCGGGGAATTTGAGTTTCGAAAATTGCGAAATTCTCTGACGTATATCACCGGATGAATTAGACACTAATAAAACAAAAAAAAATGAATGGAAATGGAACGAACAGAGGGTATACGGATGGATGAAGTATTTCTCTCACTCTTTCGTTGAGTGCACATACACCAAATGGTGGGTTTAATAATCACCCTTTTGCATTCGGCTGCATCGTAAACTCCATGCGAATTGGTTTCATTTTTAATATGGATACAATCGGGAGAAATTAGAGCTTCACGTTTTTTGCCTGACATTTTAAGCTCTGATTGATGTATATAAATCATTTGAAACCGCATTCACTGAATCGCATTTATAATTATTGACTGTCATTTATCATCAGTCGTTCATTTTCAACTGAATATTATTAATTTTTATTATCAGTGAATTCTGCGATTGCCAAGTTGAAGTTAATTCGAACATACCTTCTATTTTATCTAATGGAAATTCTAATAGCTATTACCCTCTTTTTCCATTTCCATAATATGAACGATATTTTTGTAATATTTAAAAAAAAAACGGATCCTTTTTCAGGAAATATTAATTTAAGAATGCACTTACATATTAGTTCCAGAGAAGGCGAAAAGTCTTGATGAAATTTTGTTATGAACATGTACTGAATGCGAGGGAATATCAATAAAAAAAATAAAAAAATTCAATAACATGTCTACGAAATTGCTGCACATACGTAACAGTATGGCTAGATTGCACGCTACCAAACTGGAAAATTCTGAAATGGGGTCAGGCAACCTTAACTTCTTTTATGTTATTTTTCTTAGGTCACCATAGATCAATATTCTTAGAGAAGCTGATACATAAAAAAAAAGGTAAAATATACAACGTATATAGATATTTTTAAAATAAGCTGGATCAGGGATATTACATTTTTCGTGAGACAAAAAAAGATGACAAAGGCGCGCGGCCATAGTGTCGAGGTTAAGAGGGATAGGGTGGTACATACAAAAGTTCATATACGAGGGTACAATGCCAGCAGCTTCTGATTGTCCTCTGGATGACTCGCCGAAAGTTTCAACGATCGGTTCATCCGATTATTTATCGTCGTCAAAAAGCCGGGGATCTCAAGGGATTCGGGTACACTGGATGGATTTCCCCTTCCTTTTTCACCTCCTTTCTAGCCCGATCCTCCTCTCCCCCCCCCTTCCCTGCAATTTGATTGCAACACGACGACGATGGTCATAGCGCAAGTGCGCGCGCTTTGCAGACGCGTAATCTCATTAGCCCGATGAATCCCCTAAACGTTCTCTATATAGAACGATATCGTATATTTTATTTCTGTAAATGTGCGGGTTTGTGTACGATCTCCCCTTTATCTCGATATGCAATGGGTATTTATCCTCGCAAATAAGCTTAAAATATTAACTCAATAGAGTCCCTTTATGAGCCGAGGATAGTCGCGTGATTATTCCTAAATTCGTAGAGATCAAAAAAAAGAACAGTATTGAAGAAAATGAGGCATCGATTTATCGTTGAATTTAAGAGAAAATAAAATTTAATAATTCGAATTATTTGGAATATTTAATGGAATTCGCTAATATTTTAATCTACGGAAGAACCAATGTTTTGTTTTTTTCGTAAAAATATATAGTTTCAATTTTCCAATAAATCGAGCATCTCGTTAATTCAATATACATGGAATGCTCGTGACTCACATTTCAACATCAAATTTTCAGCGTTAAATATTCATTAATAGTATTATGAACAAAAATAATTATTTAACATATCTATTCCTTTTTATTATTATTCATTTAAATCGATATTCTTTCATTACAGAAAAGTGATAGAATACCGAATGTTTATTCATTTAATTATGAATTCATATTATTTGTTAACTTACCAGATATGGTTCAATATATTAAATGCAAAATTTTAATTCGATTAAAATGTGATGAGCGTCCAATCCGAGAACGGTATTAATTCGATTAAAAGATATACGACACAAGATGAGCCGATAAATAATCAAGCGCCACTCAATAAGCCAAACAAAAATTAGAATATGATGAAGCCAAGTATAACTTTCAAGAAATGCTTTTATTTGCTGTTACTTTTTTTTTTAGAGACTCTACTAGATTTAGAAATCGTAAATGTCCAGATAAACAGATCGTAAATTAGTTAAATAACTCAAGTTAATGAATGAATAATTCAAGTTACTTAATAACCTAATTAATCAAAAGAACATATGACAAAATTTGTTCCGGTCTTTTATTACCTAAATAAACTAAAGCCATAAATTTTCTAACATTAAGTAAT
>JABMBV010001947.1:0-11410 GCA_018906735.1 Mesochorus sp. PSUC_FEM 10030011 | reverse complement strand
TTAATAAATATAAAATTAGTATTTTATGACAATTATCGCTGTATTAAAAAACAAATTAAAACTTAAATTTATTTTTAGGTACAGGCGAATACATCGATGAAAAACGAAAAAATTGATCACGTGGTTCGAAGGTAATTGCGCGACGAATGGGCTGGGTGATAAGGGAATGAATCCCAATGAAATGATGATTCATATGAGTCGATAGTGGCTCGGATAATCCGTGCTCAGGTAAGAATGTTTTATCGTATCTGGCGCGGGCGCGTGAAAATAGCATTTATTTCATCGCGGGGTGACACCTCGGGGGAGACCGTTAGCTGATCGTGCGAATGATTCATGCGCGTTTTGCGGCTTCTTCACGGTAATTATACGTATTTCATCCCGAGGATATTTGCGAGATATGATCTTCCATGCGCTCGCGCGCGTATGTGTGTAGAGAGAAACTGCGGGAGAAGACGGAAACGCGTGGCTAATTTTATATCTAATAATCCGCGCGACTCTCGCGATTTCTTGTCCCTCGTGTTTGCGCATTCGCATGTACGTTCGTTTATATACGAGAGCAAAACATCATAGGATTTCATGGACGGAAAATTCATGGGGTGGGAATCTTGTTCTCTAGCGCGACTTATTTAAAAACGAGAGGCAATGTCTCGATTGCTCATTGCTATCCGTTATATGTGCCCTTACGTTTAAATATGCACTTCCATGAACCTAAAAATAAATTCATGTTTCGATTTTTTTCTTTAATGCAAAAATAATTGTCATAGAAAATGCGGATTCTAAATTTTAAAGACTTTTCAAATGGCGATGACTTCTGAATTTTTTTCAATTTGATGGTTAAGAAGATTCACCCAAAGTTTCAAAAAAATCATCTTTAAAAAACTGCATCTGATGATTTAGCCATTATTTTATACGCAAGATTATGATGAAGCTTCAAGTACCTACTTGAAGCAACTTCAAGTCAAGAGATAACATCGACGTCATCGGGTGTCAGCCGCGAGATCTCTGTTTCCTGCTGGGAAAATCCGCAAGTATTTGCTGTAGGAACGCTAATTCCGATGATTATCCAAAATATTTACACAGTCCAGTCACCAACGTCATCTTTCAGGGCTCTGCACTCGCCTTATTTCAGCAAAAAGTGAAGGTCTGAGCAGATGAGATTGTAGAGGGAATCCGGAGGGAGGGAGAATCCAGCGGGAAATGAAACACAGCTGAGGCTGCGGAGTGAGCGGTCCAGAGACGTCTTGTGGGATGGAAGGAGATTGGAGGAAAAGAAGAAGATCCTCCTCGCGTTCCGCGAGCCTCGAGCTGACACTCGAAAGGCGTGGACTAGACGGGACGTTGACGAACGATCCCCAAACGAAAATTTAAATATAAAACACCGCAGCCTCCGGGGCCTTTCCGAGCTGCCACTGTTGATGTGGCAGACCAGAAAATCCCAGAGTGTGTCTTATGCGACTGAAGAATTAATTAAGCTACGAGCAACTCGTCACCACCTGGTATCGACTGTTCCCGAAAGATTCATTACCCGAGGATACACCTCAATATCAACGGTCGAAGATCTCACTCGACTAGTCTTGTAGAAACATTTAACAGCAGATACTTTTTAGGGACTCGGTTGATCGAGTTTGGATTTGAAGTCTATAGTAATTGGGAAGTTCTTAAATGGTTGACAAGTCAACGAGAAAACTTTTACGAAGTCTCGTAACTGTCCCACGAGGTACAAGATGATTTGATATCAGAACTTACCTCAATTTTCAACCGGTCTAAATCCCGTTGAATCCTTGACAACAAAAAGGCACCGTCTGAAAGCAGAAGGAAAAAAAAAGTTCATTTAGTAGATGTGAATCGAAGCCGGAAATGTTTAATGGAGTGTATATAGAACCTGAGAGAAAAAAATGATACAGTTGTTATGTGTCAGAGCTGCTGGTATTTTAAACATTATCGAATTCATCGGCGTGTAGCAGTTTATCGGAATGGACAGGTCGTGGGCGTGACTAGAGAGCTGCCTGGCTTCTCACTCGATAAGTAGCAGCCTCCGTCGTCGTAGCGTTCTAACAACGGATGCGATCAGCTGAACCATAGCCACGGAGCAGGAGATCGACCACAATGGCCTATAGTTGGCTACATTATACCCAATGTTCAATGCGCACCGAGTGGATGTTAGCTGGTGACTCTACGATGGAAGGACACGAACGAGCCGTAGGGAAAGAGAAAGAGAGAGAGAGACAGGAATGGCGTGCTGAACAGAGGGACAGAAGTTGGATGCCCCATCTCTGTTACTCTCGGCTGCTGTAAGGTCAATTAGCCTCGAAAGATGGATGATAGGTCCGGATCGATTCGAAGGGCCGTACAATCCTGAAGGACCCGTATATGTATGGAAGTAATGGTGGAGGCGCGGGGGCCGATATCCGATTGATGTACCTGGCGCGCGCGCGCGCGCCTTCAAACGATATTCCTAGGGTGCTCGTGTGTTCGTAACCGTTCGATTCCATCCCGTTACGCCTCGCGAGCACTCGATACCCGGCGTGGTACCCATCATCCTGTCCCGTTTTCACTTGGCCTTCGTATATCTTGTTCCATCTCCGTCCGCGCGTTCATCCCTTTCTAACTGACATGCAACCTGGATCCACATTCGTATACGTGGTATAATTAACAAGCGTTTTCGCAGCTATCAATTAATGCAGAAAGATTCTTGGCCGAGAACTGCCAAGGGGAGCACAAGAGCAGAGTGAAAGAGAGAGTAAGAGAGAGGCGCAGGTGTTCGGATAGCGTATATGTATCCATCCAAGCAGTTTTCCTTCCAAGTGCCTGTCCAGTCGGAGAGATGAGTGTAGAAAAAGAGAAGGAACGAAATTTATTTATTTTTCACCCGCTGCCCGTCACTCCACGTTACGAAGGAACGAGTTCTAGACAGGGATATATTTAGATTTATATTTAGACCCTGCTGTTCACCATCCTCCCCGCAATCCTTTCTCCCATTTTTTCTTGTTTTATATTCTCACATGTCATTCCAAGAAAATACATAGGAAAGACTAACGGTCCAAGGCATTCGCCTTTTCCCAGATCTCGTTTACGTTTCTCTCTTTCCCTTCATCTTTCTCCGGTTTTTCCTGATTTTCCAATATTTTTCTCCAACAAATTTCCGCCTAGAAATCCTCACTCTTTCCCTGCTCCAGGAGTTCTCGTCTTGTTAGTTAAGTAAATAGTTCTCGGCTGGTACACAGTAAGAGGTCCCAGAGATAGAGTTCGGCGGTTATGTTTACTTATATGTATCCACGTATAACATAACGTCGCGAGCATTTTACCGGCATTAGCGCTTAACTCACGCCAACCTCGAGGGAAAGTGGCACGTCGACCTGTGAGAAAGACCTTCCACACGTTGGGTGTATGGTCCGTAACAGCAGAGAATGATTACGTCTTTCTTTGGACTTGCTAGTATTTTAAATAGCTGGAATCTTGGTAAAAGTCTAAGAAAGAAGAGGCAATTTCAGTGTCGAAGATTTTAAAATCCTAACGATGAAGTTTAACGACGAAAACGGACGAACTGAGATGGGATCGGGATGGCTGCGACATGGGGAAAGTTAATTGGTCCCATTATAGCGTACGTGACAATTGGCACCAGGCTGATACTTTCTGAAGACACTTTGGAAACTTAACCCAAAAGAGTGAAATGTCATTGGATGTATAATGGAAGGCTAAACCAATATGGTCAATTTAGTTATTCCAAGATTCCGATAAGTAAAGGCTAAACATAGAAAGAAATTCCAAAACATTTTATTTTGGTACGAGGTGGAAGACGAGCATAATGGTATCAGGAACAATAACAGCTACGAGAAACTTAGCTGAACACAATTAGCCTGACAATATAAGCTCGCTAGCGTTCGTTTCCTAAACAAATAGGCTTATGATTATCCGTAATAGGATGATGCTCCAAGTCCCACCCCAAACCGACCAGGGTTTGGGTGAATGAGATTCCAGTTCACCGCGGGGTACTCGCGCCGCGCTGCTTGTAAATCCTTTTACGTCTCGTTTGTGTGTGTCTTTATACCACTGTGGTTCTTTCCAAGGACCAACCAACATCACGGGATTTTACTTTTGGGGTTATTTCCTTGTCTCCCTCAAGAAAAAGAAGAGAAGATTTGAAACAAGGGTGAAATGGAATTGAGCTGAAAGGTTTGCGGTTTGAAAGTGCCATCAAGAAGAGCTTTTGCGCAGACTGTCCAGAACAAGGTGTGGGTAATTCGTTGGAATATCCATCCTGGAGTAAAACGAAATCGGGGGATTAGAGGGAGAGATTTTCATATTTTGCTGCATATATATGGACTCCACTTCGTTCCACCTTCAAAAACAGGTCCAGTCTACGCGCTTGGCGATTATGCGGCAGACAACACAGTGTGTACGAGTTATGCGCGTGTGTGTATACGCTTAAGCATTTATGCCCACGAGTTCATCCGGTCTTGGTATACTTCGTCCGGACAAGTATATCTCCGCCTGTTCGGGATATAGAGAGCTCGAGGGCATGGACCGCCGTCAGTTGGCTCGTGTCAACCGGGATTAGGGCTGTTTGGACAGAGGAAATTAACTACCACCACAGGCATCAGTAACGGGAGAGAAGGAAGAAGACGATAGGTTTAGAGCAGGACATGGATGGAAGGAACACGGAGGAACACTTGGGGAATGAGATGAGCTCCGATTGTCGCTTGCGAGGGCGTGGACGACACTCTATCGCGGAGGTACCCAACAGCAGGGCCCAGGGACTCCCTCAGGGTTTCACGTGTGCGTGTAAACCAGAGGTAATTTACTGTCTCGCGTTGAAACTGATCCAGCATCGTGACAACATCCAGACCCAATTATCGATTCCAGCAGGATCCTAACTTCCATTTTACGGATCCATCAACCTTCCAACCTTTGAGGGAAAACAGCAAATATGCTTCCGCAAAAAAAAAAGGAATGATAAGCCCGGGAATTAGAACGAACGTTCCAAATGATAATCTCTTAACCACTTAATTGGACCGCAGAATATATCATTGTAGATAATCCCACGTTTTGTTCCTGCTGTTCATATCTCTGGACAAGTCTAGCCGGATCCAGGATAAAAACGGCTTTCTTCAGCTTTGTCGAGTCAGCGATCGTAGATTATTTTTCAAATACATTATTCCAGACGGCCAGAGAACCTGTTACTAAATTCTGCGCTGAATAACAGGTAGCTTTTCCTCACAGTGTCTCGATACTAGTTGCCCCCATGCAATATCTTTTTTCCTGTCTCTTTTCCACCTGAAAGAAATACAGCTGGAGAGAAAAAGAGAGAGAGAAACCATCTCTGGTATAAAGGTGTGGAGATCGGGATTCTGGCGCGCGCACGCCCGTTTGCGCCTCGGGAAAGATTTTCGCACCCGGCGGTAAGCTCGTTAGTGAGAGATTGCGATCAATGACCGAAGATGAACGCGTTCGCAGGAGCAGGTATATAAGGTGGACCCGCTTATTCCTTGGGACCGAAGAGACATGGAAGAGAGGGAGAGAGAGAGAGAGAAAGAATAAACGTGAAAAAAAAAGAGCGCGGAGCTGCAGAAGAGTCGCCCGAGAGGACGACGGCGGTGAGGCTCGTTAGCGCTCTTTCTGCGGATCCTCCAATGCCGCCAACAAAAGCAGCAAAAGCGCATCTACAGAACCGCACGAGCAGCAGAAAGCCGTACGACAGAGGAGATGGTGAATGCTCACCACTCAGCATACGTGTTATTCGATACCACACCGTAGGTGGTTATGCTTCGCGTCGTAATTGCGTTCACACTTAACCGCTTCCGTTCTGTTATAATGCTATAACGATTGATGCCCTGCTGGGGCTAAGACACACGCTGTTATATGTGCCTCGCCTTCAGAATCATGCACCCGATACTCGTCATTTCGGGACGACCACGGACCACACGAAATTTCGATTAGGATCAACCGACAACAAGATAATGAGGCCATGACTCGGTCGCGACTTGAGTACACATATTCAACCCGAGCCCAGAAAACATTCACGTGCGAACGCAACTCTCCGACCGCAAACTCCTTTATTGTATGATTGTTCTTCGTGCTCGTACCAATTTGGATCAAGTGTTATTATTCTTAATACCCAATTTAAATTTATTTAGTGACTTGACGTGTTTGAGGAACTCTGTAAAATATTTATATCGCGGCGAATGGATTGAAATGTGTTGATACACATATGACTGTCTTTTTATCCAATTTTTTTTTTACAATTTAAAAAAAAATGGATAGAAAATTTGAAATAAACCTTTGAATTAAGATCCACCATTTATTCTTGAATCCTGAAAATACAGTAAATCAAATAAGTTGCTCTTCTGTCACGTTTCTGGTTTGAATCCATTCATTTTTTTAATATACCACGTACATTTATTTTATTGAACTATCATGTACCTATGATAATAATCGGCACGGTGTTGCGCATTGTACAATAGGCCAAGGGGATATATAGTGGAGAATTTGTATGTGTGTAGAGGTCCACGATTCAGCAATTCCGCTCGAATCGCATACTCACACCGAGAGTCCGCAATATTCCAATGCCATTGGCATTTGTGGATCGGAGCCAGATATTCGGTTCATATTCTATATCCGGATGTCCTCATCCCTAACCCTGTGTCACCCCACGCGTGTAGTATAGACCGCGGAACACCATTGGAAAATTCATCGCGAGCTCATCAATCACGAATGCTGGCTATGAGTTGCGCATACGCGAGCATAGATATTTTATGCGACGTGGACGTGCGATGGTACAATAATAAAGTCCATCTGCAATTGGACAATGGTGCGGTAGCCCTCATAAACATATCGAATCGCATCATATCGATATTCAATCAGATAAACGTTTTTATCGCACTCAAAAAAGGCAAGAAAAGAAAATGAATGGAGCATTCCAGAAGAGACATATTCAAAGTCGTCCGATCAGTCGCGTCGATCATAAAACCTCCCAAGCCCTTTAGTCGAAATGTTAAAAAACGTATTGACAGTCCGTGACTGCACATATAGTCATCGGCATATTGGCGTTGGGGGTAGTCTGAAGATTCGTGCAAACATGGGGTGAGGAAAGGGTGGAAAAACAAGAAGAAGACGAGTAGCTTGCTTGGTTATACATAGTGCACATGGAAAAACGCGTGTATGCGTATATGCACATGTGTATTATCGGTTGGTTTTGTTGGGGGATACACTCCCTGGCGGCGCTACCAGTTGAATGCAAATATTTTTCAATGTGGGGAGGGGGAGGGGGAACGGGCTGGGTTTCCAGTGACGTCGAAATCGCTTGGGGGTTACTTTGGCGAGGGATGCGGGTTGTACGGACGTGTGTATGGACGGAGAAGGCCTAGGCCGAATCCTCCTGAGCACCCTCGACGGTTGTGTATCTGCATAATCCAATATATGCTGGAGCCCTTGCGAGATGCCGAGCTACCAAACTATCGCGCACGCCCTCCATTCTTCCAATGTGTATGTACATGAATACTCGCATATTTGTGCGCATGTTTACGTGTATATATCTATGTCTATGACTGTAGCTCTGGCCCGAGGTCGAAGGTCCGCCAGAATCGTTTGTTAGCCTCTAAGCCCCCGCCGATGCTTTTTCAGCACACCCACAACTTCCCCACCCCTCTCTATCTTCTTCTTCCCCACTATTTTTATTACGTCTACGGGGAAATCTAGCTCTATGCTTTCTCGCTCTATATAGCGTTTCTTTCTTTAGGTTTGTGTGCACGTACCATCTGGCGATCGAAGCTATACCATGCTTACTCTATTACTCCGAGCTCCCCCAGGTTTTCACTCCCTCTTTCTTCTCCGCAGCACGCGCGCGCTCTCTCGCGAGCCGGGCTCGTAAATATTCGCGAGCTCGCAGCTCGCAGTCTCTACGCTCCTCTTTCCTCTCCTTCTCCTTTTTTTCTTCTGTCCTTAGTACATTGAGTGTAAAACTTTACATTTACGAATATGAAGCTCCACCGCGAGTTGCGTTTATTGAACGAGCGAGGGAGAGAAGTAATTATGTCCCTCGTCAATCGTTCGCAGTGCACCGCTCGATCGAGAGCCCGTTTATTTTTTTTCCTCCTCTCCACGTCGAGATCCCTGGACGCCCATTCCCGCACCCTTAAACTCTGGCAATGTTTGACGCAAGAGCTTCAATGAAGCGAAGAGCGCCCATTCTCTCTCTCTCGCGAGCGCACACGCCGGTGATTGAGTAATTGCAATTTCGTTGAGTGCGGACGAGAGATCGGACGCGTCAAGCGTCTCTCCGCGCTTGTGCGAAAGAATCGAGAGCCTCGATTAGCCAATCACCGAATATATTGAGCAACCCCCTAAGGAGCATTGAAAAATCAAAGTTCCATTTCATATAGACTAAAGTTAATGAATGGATTCTCGTTATCCCAGATGGCCTATAAAAATAATCATCTCGCCGTTATCACTCTGCCAAATTGCATCTCCGCGATTCAACGATCTCAAGGGAATCGCGCGATAAATTTTAAGGTGTTATTCCACCAAGACCATTTTTTTTAAGAATAAATTTTGAAAATATATATTACGTAGAAAAATATTCAACAAATGAACAAAATAAAAATTAATTTTTCAATAATAAGGCTTGATTTTGTAAAACCATCAGGGAACTCCTTTAAAATAGAAGCATCAACAATTTTATTGTTGATGCGTGCTGAAAACTATTCTCTTATACATGTTCTACATCGTATACACTTTATCTCTTCTTTAGAAGTATATATACACACCGTACTCTTTAAGTATTTCACCGACGTCGTTGGTGGAAGTCCAACAGACGTCTCCCAAGGCAATTTGCGGTCTCGGTTAGATAGGTATAAGACGTAGTGCTATGTAGCGCCGTTATACCAGGAGGCGCGGTATCACCGGGTGGCACGGTACGCTGAATCGTATATAGAGCCTGAGCCCTCTCATTCTCGTTGTCCGGAAAGTAACCGAGGAAAGAGGATAGCACGCGCACGCCTCGACAGTGTGGCTCGGCGCCATGGGGGAAAGAGAGAAGGTATAGGGCGTGTGCAGCGCGCGCGAATGGGGTGGTGACCCTTCTTCAACCCCACGTGGCTACACCAACTTTTGCTCGTGGTGGGTCTTCGTTTTCTTGCCCTCCACCCTCTCCCACCCCCTCTACTTACCCCATCATTGTCGCCCTCTCTGTCTTCTTCGAACTTAGACCCTTTGCTCTCAATCTCCGTCTCTTTCCCACATCTATTGTCTCTCTTTCACTATATTTCCTTCTCTTTCCATCGCCCAAAAACTCCCCTTTATTTACCCCACTAGAGTCGCTCCCTCTGTCTTCTTCGAATTTAGACTCTTTGCCCTCAATCCTCTGTCCCTTTTCCTCCTCTATTATCTCTCTTTAACTATTTCTTTCTCTTTCCTTGTTTTTCCTTCACCTAAAACCCCCTGCACTCCCTTTACTTGTCCCATCACCGTCGCCCTCTCCGTCTCCTTCGAACTTAGACTCTTTGCCTCTAATCTCTGTCTCTTTTCCTTATCCATTGTCTCTCTTTCGCTATTTCCTTCACTTTCCTTCTTTTTCCTTCACCCAAAGCCACCCTCTCTGGCGCGCGGCATGCCGAACCCTGTTTCTCGACGGCGCGGGGGCTTCGCTCGCTTGAATTCGCCCTGAACCAGGTTTGGGGTGTCGGCGTGAAGCAGAGCACACTCGTCATACACCGAGACGAAGAGGAGGAGGAAAAGAGGAGGAGGAGGGGGAGGAAAAGGTAGGGGGTAGGAGAATCGATAATGGATCCACCCCGTCGGCTTTCCAGTCCATTCTATACGCATCATTTGACACCCGATAGACGTAAGAAGAAACGAAGGGATCGAACCTTCTCATTCCAACTGAATAAAGAAATAAATAAAAAAAAAAAAGAAGAAGAAGAGAACGGGAAAATCTCTTCCGCGATCTGCTCTTCATCCTCGCGCGAAGCTTTTGGAGAGTTTTAGTCAGACAAAACGTGGATTCGAATGAAAGAGGCAGAGACAGAGGGAGAGAAACGGAGTGTTGCCGAGAAATTCAATGGATAGAAATCGCCGGGATTCAAGGATTTTTTCTTCGTCCCGATGAAATATCGGGACGAAGGAAACGTATTTAGAAAATGAGTCGACGTTTATGTGTACGTATGTAATCTTGGTTTGGATTCTGGAGCCTCAATTTCTTGCGCGGAGGTGCGAAGATGGAAAATTATTATATCTTCGTTCGGGGAATCCCTTAAGACTCGCGAAACGCGCTGGGGGAGAGGGTGGTCGGAAGGAAAATAACGGAAATACTTCGACAAGGTTGGGGAGCTTCGAAGCTCAAAGCTTTTGCCAAGCTTTTTCGGTAAGACCTCGACGAGGTCAGCGTGAAATAACGAAGGGTCACGATGCGTTCCGACAGCTCGGCAAATCCACCTTCATCTTTCCCACCCTCACCCCATCCTCTCGTGTAAGGAATGACGTGGTGGCGGCGGCTTTTTTCTTCTTTCTCATGTTTCTCCGAGGGTTTTTATTCCTTCTTTTTCTCTCATTTCTTTCACTCCCGGTGAAACTGATGTCCCAGCTCACCCTGAGCTTTCGTTTATTCCCTTGCCCGTTTTTTTCCCTCTTCTTCTTGTATTTTCCACTCCGTCTGTCGACATTCCCGTTTACGAGAGGCTCACCCCGATGTTGCGACGAAATATTTTCTCGCCATCAGTAGTCGCATCCTTAAATTCCCGATGCGCGTTCGCCAAGAAAGCGAGAAACCGGAAGGGTGTTTTCCGGCTCTTGGACCCGATCGGTCCACCCCCCCCTCCCTTTTTTCAGAAGTTTTTATTCACTATCTCGATACGGTGGATATTAACGATGCCCTCGGGGTAAAAGATCCTTTCACATCGTAATATTCTTCGATGCCGGAGCACACCCCATAAATATTTTTCTCCCGGCATAATGCTCCTCTGAAAGCTTGCATTTTCACCTCTCGTTGACCATGGATTTTTCTTCCTCGACGCCTTCCCTTCGAAATAAAGTTCGCAAAAATATGATAGAACGAAGCAGTATACTCGATAACAAAATCTCGGGGCTCTCGTCATTCTCGTTTGGAATCCTCTTTATGCGATAACAATGGACGCCCATGGATATGAATATCAATTGAATGATGTTTATACGAAACCCTTAGGGATAAAAAAAATACCTTTATTGTACAATACAATAATTTTAATTAATTAAAAATCTTTCAGATAAAAAAATTGCACCGAATGTCTATTTTTATTTCTTATTTTTTGACGTTGTGTTGAATAATATTTTTCAGAAAATTTTTAAAGATACTAAAAACCTTTATTGCATAATAAATCAATTTTCATTTAAAGCTTGCAAGTGTGAAATATTGCATCGAGAATCTGTTTATTTTATTTTA
>JABMBV010001936.1:0-11411 GCA_018906735.1 Mesochorus sp. PSUC_FEM 10030011 | reverse complement strand
ATAAATAAATAAAAAATACAAATTTATCAATTGCAAAATTTATATTAAACCAAATGTTCCGTCTTACTGCAAAAAACTTCATATTTTTATTCAGATAGTTTCGAAGATTGAAAAGAAAATGCAACCATTTTTTTAATTAATTAATGAATCCTTTCTAAACTCAATACTATTTATCCTTCCTCGGTGAAACTCTGATGGTTGGTAATCGAGAACGAGGTGTTTTTCGATGCTGCTGAATTTTATTCTGGTTGGTGATTTTTCGTTAATTATCATTTATCATGAAGGCTCGGTAAAAGTTGCTGGGAGAGATTTTTGGGGAGGAAAAAATTGTGGAAAGGGAAGATGAAAATGACTAAGAGATCTTATAAATAATAATCAGAAAAAAATGAGGTTTAGACTGCGTAGAGCATCAATAAAACATTTATTAGAGAGGATTGAAAGAAATGGGTCAGGAACACATGTTACTGATGGACTGTACGAAAGATTCGGAGGACAGCAATTTGGTAATCCTTGTTGAGTGAGCAATAGAAATATAAAATAAAATGCTTAAAAATAAATTTATGGAATTCACTACGCAGTTTGCTGAAGGTATATTTTCAGATGGAAAATACCAAAAAAAACTTGAAAAAGAAAATACAAAAGCTTAAAAATAAAATGTATAAGAGAAACGTTCTGGAGTTCTACAATTAAAGTTACACTAGCCATTGTTATAGCAGATAAAGACCAATTGGAGTTATAGAATGATAAATATAATGCGTAGAGTCGCACGAGACCGACGTGTATATTTCGCCGTGTTATATGTCCCCCACGACGTTTTAAAATTATCTTCACTTCATTTCTATTTCGCATGACAGTGCCAATACACGTTTCGCCGGCGCAGCAACATCGAGACAGTGTTGGTCAATGAGTACCAATTCAAGTCCATGTTTTATCTAATTTTTATTATCTTCATCGGCATTGACGCAGAACAATAATAAAATTAAAAAAAAAAAAAAGAACAAACCGGGACGGGCTTTATGACTGTTCTTTTGTATCTTATCATTTCTTGGTAAATACAAATTTTGGAGCAACTCGAGAGCGTTTAGTCGTGCTCTCCACGAGCAATTGGTATTATAATCAGGCTGTGGCAGAATATTTTATTCTATAAATAAAATGACGAAAGTGATAAAATACGGTATGGAAGTATTGGGCTGGCAAAGAAAGCCAGGGCCATTGAAAGTATGGCGAATAGTGGATGGTCGAAAAAAGACTGAAGTTGGAAAAACTTGCCGTTTTTCCATTCAAGAAATACCTGAAGAACGATGGGACGATGTTATGGATTTCATGTGCACGATATTCGTGAGAGACGAACCGATATGTAGTCACTCGAGTGAGTTTTTATTGAAGATTTTATTCATAATTACTCTTCTTTTTAATAACTTGGCATCGAAACACTAGCGGGTTTCTTAATTAATTCGAGATCAGAAATGTGCCGGTAAAATATTGAATTTTTATAATGTATTTTGTATCCAATTGTTATGAAATTTCAGAGGCTATTGATGATCCGGTGATAATGGAAGATTTTAGAAAATTATGGAGTTTTGCACTCCAACAAGGTATTGTAGTTGGAGCTTTTGTCATTGACGAAAATAATCCAAAACCCGTGTTGGCCGGTGTCAATATGACCGTGGTAGGCTGTGACGCTAGTGAGAAAGGCATGCTGACAGGAATTGAGGTATCGAATCAATCATATAATCTGTATGTGGAACAATTTTCAAGATAAAATGATTGGCAGTTCTTTTGTCAGAGTCGATCCAAACTGATAGGCGTTTAACCACTTATATTTTCGTTCAATTAAATTAGCAAAATTAGCTGCAAAAATATCGATACGAATCAATTCTTCAAATTATTCGTCAATGATTAGTTTTGCTGAAAGTTTCGAATGATTTTACTGTCAGTTCATCAATCATTGATTAAACTCCACGAGGATTCTGTCAATGAAATATCTATTTTTGCATACTTCCTTGGTGATAATCAATCATCCTAAAAATAATAGATTTCTTAACTCCTAATTGTGTAACCGGAAATGCAAGAATGAACTTGAAATCATCTATGTAATGATATCACTCTCCAAAAAATCGTCAATCCATTGTTATCAAGACTAAAAAAGAGTTCTTCAAGATCGTTCAAGAACCTCTATATAATCACATATATTTCAGATCGTCTGGTGTGAATAATGCTTGGTCACTTATCATACAATATCGGTTATTGCTTTGCATTGTAGATTAAGTTAAAATAACTTGTTGATACAGTTGTCATCAGTGTGATATGAATGGACCCTTTGTCACACTGATAATGTCTTTGTCGGTGTATCATTGAACCTTGATCGCTGGGTCACGAACCAATATTATGTGATAAATGACCATGCGAATTAAACGATAAACGGTGAGCTGTAAGATTTCATGGGAATTCTTCAATCTTGCTAGAATTCAGGTGTCTTTAAAAATTTTTTTTAGCAAACAATTGTGTATGTCCTGAATTTATCATTATTATTTTTTTACAGTTTGGTGCAGAGCTAACGAAAAACATATTGACATTATTTCACGAACTTGAAGAAACTAAAAATCCTCGAGAAGTTTACAAAGTTGACAAGTGGATATCTGCTATTGGTTTGTGTGTGAATCCTGATTATCGTGGTCAGGGTGTCGGACTTGAACTTCTTAATGCTCGGTAAGTCCATATATATCGCTCATCTTCGATCGTTTCTGACTTTCATATGTTGGAATATTCGATCATTAAGGAAATAGTAAAATTGTCGATATTATTGGATGATGTATTGAAAAATTGCATGAATGTTGTCAATTGTACGTAAAATTATGTATGCAAAAATTAAGGAAGAGTCATCAATTTAAAAATCATGATAATGATTATTGAAAATCGCAGTTTTCCAAAGCCTTCCATTTCAATCAATCATCCAGTAAAAATGAATTCTGATTATTTTACGTACTATTATATATTATTATGATTATTACTTTACGGTCGTCTTAATTTTCTAATTTCTTAATATTTCAGTAATGACATGGGTGCGGCTTATGGTGTTCATGCAACTACAACAGTTTTCACAGCTGTACCTGCGCAAAAGGTTGCCACTCAAGCTGGTTTCGAGCTACTGGTCGAGTACAACTATGTCGATGCCAAAAAAGAAGATGGTACCGAAATGTTCCCTGGTATACCAAACAAATCGGTCAAATTCATGGGAAAGAGATTATCCGGTTGAACTTACATAATAAATGTAACAGAAATTCTTTAAATAAAATGTTGTAAGGAATGTCTTGGTGAAAAAATGGCGCAGGGATACAAAAATCGTTCGAAGAATGTTTCGAAAAATTAATAAGATCACGTTGCATTTTTGTTTCAGGAAACTTTGTGATGCTGTACATTTTTATCTCATTTTTTAATGTCAATGTATTCAACGTGTTTCATATTATTTACAAAATTAGAAATATAAAACTGATAAACTAATACATTTAAAAATAAAACGATCAAAGTTTTGCAAATTTTGGAAAATCAGCGAAAAGTATTTGTGTACAAATAATGATAAATCATGTTTATATTTAGAAATATTTAGAAGTGAAGAAACATGAACCAACGAGAAATATTAGAAAGAAATCTGTAAGCGTAAAATTATTATTTCAAAGTTCTACACACGATTCTAAGTATTTTCTGTGATAAAGCCAATATTTTAAATCGTTCTTTATGTAGATAGAATTTTGATTATATGAAATGTTATTATATGAAATTTCACGGACGTGATTTTCGGCGGTCTATTTTCCATTTTTTTTTTAATATACGAGAAACGATGATAAATCATTGCAATATAGAAAAATAAATGTTTTAAATAATATTAGAAATAAATACGAGTGAAAACGTCTGGATAAGACAGAATAATTGAAGTATAACACACACTGCAAGTATTATGGTGAGCACGAAGCACTGCCAGAGCTCTTTCACAGTTTTCCTAATTGCACTTGTTGACCTCACTTATATGGCAGTAAATGATAGAAATACCGAGGCACGATGAGAGACGATTGTTGGTAATTAATTACTCTGTAATTAGCGAAGTTTATTGAGGGGAAAGGGATGCAATCCATTTTTTTATCTTTATTGTATTCATCGAATAATTAAAAAAAGCCAAATATTTTTGAGTTATAAATATAAGCACTTCTCTTTACAGCGTATGAATGTTTACTTATCTCACTAATGAGTTCACAGACAGTTTATTATCATTTACTATCTACACGGTGACTGTGTAATAATTTTTTGTAGAATGCAAGGTCAAGAAAAATACAAGAAAATAAAGTGGGAGAAGATAAGTAGAAGTAATCGAGCAGTCGTTCTGACACGCTACGAAGAAACGAATCATCTCATTACAAATTGAGCACGTCGTTGTACAAAGTATAATATAAATCGTGTGTGCATATAAAATTATACAACTGTCAACATTTGATTGGTACGTAGACGAATTTTAGTATGTTTATTTTATTTATATATACTCGTTCAATTCATTAATTGCTAGCAATTTGAGTTCTCAGCTTTTTGTAAAAATTGTTTAATATCGAGAATTACAGAGAAAACATTATATCGAAAATTACCATAAAAATTCATGGCTGATAAATAATTAATAATATTTGCAAAAAAGTACTTACTGAATTCTTGCGGTTTGAATAAGACAATTATATAAATTAATTAGTCAAAAATACTTTTATAGTTAGAATTATAATTTACTTTACGTATTTTTTAAATTATGTTTTAATATGAATAAACAGTCACCTTTTGATAATTAAAATTTACAGGCCGTAAGATTATAACCAAAATGACAACAGTGATAAAGTATAGCCCAGAGGCGTTGGGTTGGCAGAGAAAACCGGGACCTATAAGGGTATGGAAAGTTGTTGAAGCCTCAAGAAAATCGTCGGATGGACAGACTCTTCGCTTTTCTATTCAAGAAATTCCTGAAGATCGACATGACGATGTTTTAAAACACATGACGGATGTCTTTCTTTCGGATGAACCAATATTCTCAAACACTGGTAGATTTTTTTTTTCCAATCGTTTATAGCATTAATTTGTAGATTACTTTGACATTTGATGAAATTTGTTAATGAACAAAAATGAATTTGTAAAATTCAACACGTTTCAGGGGTTAATAAAGACCCAGATGCAGTGGCGGATATACATAAATTGTGGAGATTTACGCTTCAGCAGGGTATTGTTGTTGGAGCTTTCGTCGTCGATGAGAATAATCCCAAACCTGTGTTGGCTGGTACGAACATGATCATGGTTAACTGTCCGGCCACAGAACGAGGCATGAAGAGCAATATCAAGGTGAGCTGAGAACACGAAAATAATTGTCAGAGTTTGAAATAAATGTCGTTACCAAAGTTTCTAAATCTACCTATCGAACAAAAATGGTGTTTAAACGTTAGTTATTGTTGCGTTAAAAAATATATTAAAAAAACGTATTATTAATAAAAAAAAAATAATTTTTTTAACTATAATTACATGATTACAATTTATTCTAGATAGAGTCGGAATCGGTTAAAAAAGTTATAAAATATATGGCTTCTCTCGAAGAAGAAGTACATATTTATAAACTTTTTAACGTTGACAAGTATATAACAGCTTTCGGTCTGTGCGTGGCGCGCCAGTATCGAAATATGGGCCTCGGTTTTCATCTTCTTCACGCTCGGTAAGATATTTTTATGCATACTTCGACGTTAATATTTATCTTTCTTTTTTTTTAAATTTAATTCCGTTTCAGTGATGAAATATCTATGGCTTACGATATTCCTGCGACATCAACGGTTTTCTCAGGTCCTGCGGCTCGAAAAGCTGCCACACGAGCTGGTTTTGAGATGCTCATTGAGCGAGATTTTGCCGATGTTAAATACAACGACGGTAGCGAAATTTTTCCAGGTATTGCGGCAAAATCTTGTTATCTCATGGGAAAACGCTTTTTACGAAAATAGTGTAATTGTAAATCTTACGAAAATCATATAAAAAAATGTACCAGACTAGCAATCAAGCAGAATAAAAAGCATGAAAAAAATATACTATTAAGAATAGTATGAGAATGAGAGAAAAATGTACGGTCGCTGATTATCACAACCCCGTCTCATTGAAAGCTTTAACGAGGCCTATAGCAATTTTTTTCAAACTTTGTAAATCTGTTTTGCCAGTTATAAAAAAAAAAGAATAATTTTTTTGAAATTTCAATACAATATTAAAAAAAAATGTAAAATAAAAAACCCAAGAATTTTAATAGAAAGATGTAAAATGGTGTTATACAATATTACAACTTGAAAAATTGAAATCAACAGTTCTCGTGTTAACTCTTACATCGATAGTACAACGTTAAAACCGAGTTCATACTAAATCGTGCAACTGATTGGGGTTGGCTTTGTTCACGGAACCCCATTAGTATATGGGGAAAAGGCGACCCGGTGCACTTGACGAGGGTCATCTCGATTCGTTTCAAATGTCCCCGTTTAACCGATGGTGAAGAAGGGAAAGGCAGAGGGGTACTTTAAATCCGAGAAAGTATCGTACAGCGTGCGGTCCGGATGGGAGCTTTGGCGTGCGCAGACAAAAGCTGCGGAAAAAGAGAAAAAAAAAAGAGGATATATGCATAACAGCGAGGGAAAGAGCGAGAGCGATAGATGGGTGAATGAATGAACGAACGGATAAACGACAGGGGGTGGTATGGTCCGGTGGTAGCGGCGTATATAGGTATAGGGAAGTTGGGAAAAAGGTAGAGTGAAAGAGAAACAGAAAGTGAGAAAGAGAGCAGTAGAAGAAACGGACTTGCGCCTCTGCGTGACCTGCACGAGTCCATGGTACGTCTGTGAGCACCCCGTTTGGTTACTCACGCCTGCAGGAGGGGGCAAACTCGAGTGGCGGTATCGTGTGTACCTTCACCCGCTCTCTAGCCCGCAACGTTTCTACGCTGCGAGTAGTAGTAGTATTTTCGTAGTACGTGCCGGCGTATGTGCCGGTAATACGTTGCAAACTCCTTCTCCACCCCCTCTTGTCCCCCACATCCACCCTACATTTTTTGCCACCCTTTTTCACCGTTTCCTCCCTTGTACCTTGCGATATCGCGGCATTTTTTTTTACGACCCAATGTTCTTTAGAAACAATATACAAAGGAAACATAAAAACACGATATTTTAAATGGGACAATAAACTTATCGATGCTATGAATTTACCAGGAAATTCTATTTTACAGGTGGATATAATGGATTTTTGTACGTGAATACAAAACAAATAAATGCACGGATTCCTTGAGATGTACCATACGAATATACGTTTTGTTTTATTCATTCGCATACATTAATTCATGTGACCCGTTGTAAAATTCAACGAAATTAAATGATTTATTTGTCTTTATACTGAGTTGATATGAATTCGAAGTGAATTAAATGGTTTGTATGAAGGTTGCATATCTTAGAAAATTCTGACTTGATAAAAATCAAGATAAAATTACAGACAAGCAAAAAACCTACTGAAGAATCCGTACTATGTTGGATAGCTGACTTTTAATTTTATCGTTCCAAACAACTGTAATTAGAGTGTCTATATACATTTTCAGCACTATGCATACTCACATCTAAATATAAAAATATTTTTTTCAAATGTATTTTCTCAATATTTGTACATTACAAATTTTTAACACAATTATATCAAAAAATAATTTTTTTTCATCAAAATAAAGGTTTTTTTCCCTACTAATAAATTGCTGATTATTTAAATTGATTATTATTATTACATAATTGCACACAGATCACTTTTTTTAATTATTCAAAATTTTCAAACCTTAGTAACTTATTATACAAATACAAATCTATAGAGACATATTTTTCAAAAGTTTTTCCATTGTTTTACAGAATAGATTATCATAAAAATTTGTATTACATGAAAACAAAGTTTTCTTTTTACAAGGCAACAAAATTTTGGGTCAATCCGAACTTATACAATTTTTTTCAGATACATTTTCATTCACGAAAAGATTCGAAACTAGGTTTTGCTGAGAGTTTAATGAAAAGTTCGTGGTTATTTCGCAGCATAGAAAAATGTTGCGGAGCTTGAAATATGTATCAAGATACAGTGAAAAGGTTGGGGCTAATATGCATGTAGTCGTAATATGTGCGTGTGTACAGGCATATTTTGTGCCTTGCGTGTTTGTGCGAGAGGTTGTGGCGTTCATGCCTCGGGAAATATCGTGGTGGCTGCGTTGGTGCACCGGCTGCAGCGACCCAGTGGCCTCCGATACGTAGCTAAAATACAAAAAATAAATAAAAAGGTGTGAATGCCGTTCCGGACTCATTCAAACACCATCCAATCATCAAAAGACGCACGCCACAAGCTCTCTCACAGTGGCACGTAAGCGCGATTGCTTTTCTTTCGCTTTGCTTCCTCGATTTGTATTCGGGGCTTAATTATTGCAACCTAATTATTATCATTCGTATATAACTGCAGAATCATTTACTCTTATAGCATCCGCATTATTGTATTTCACGTATATTTCAGAATATATAATTAAACCCTCCGTTATATTTCATCTTTATAACACTAATTATACATAATTTCATTCATTCTTAAAATATATATATATATCATTTTGTCCTCTTTTTATCAATACGAAAATAAACGACCCATTTGTCAAGATGGAACATTGCTATTTATAAAAAAATATGTTGCGGCATTTTTTCAAGCTTTCATAAAAAAAGCGAAGATACGATATGGAAATTAGAAAATTCCAAATTTTTATGTATTGTCAAAGAATTGATATTTAATCATTTCAAAAAAATATTTCTCAAAAATAAAATTATTTTTAGTCATTTTTTTAAATACTCTAAAATCAATACAACCAAAACTCTTTATCGATTCTTATCCAATATAAAGATATTTTTGGCCCCTTTTGTACCCTGTTCATGCAGACCTTTTGGATATGCTATATCACTGTATTTATCATTTTCGTCCAGTTCATTGAGTGTATTGTTATCAGCGCGCTTAACTGTATAAACATAAAAACTATATTATCTTTTAGTCTTCTGAACCAGTTAAATTGATTAAAGCCCAAATATATATGCTACTCATATAGTTCTGAATAGATTGAACTCATATTACCGCGTCGAGATTTTTTCATTTGATGTCAAAGAGTAAAAAGCATAGGAGAAAAAAGTGATGAAAAAAAACACAGTTAAGGTTTTTTAATGTTGAAGATGCTCGATTAAATTTTTTGAAATAGCCAAAATAAATTATGAATAATTAAAAATATGAATAATAACATAACTTGATAATGCAGTTACGACAAGTCTTGAAAAGCCAGATAAAACTATTTTTTTATTTGCATAAATTCATTATTGAAAATAAACTATTTTTTAACCAAAAGTTACAGTAAATTTGTTGGAGGAAACTCTTTGATCATATTTGCGAGCAAGAATGAGCAGTATCTCGTCGATCCATTGAGAATAATTTACGGAAACTTTACTCACTACACAATGTTCCCACCATGTATACGATTGTTAACAAACAGCGATATAGAACTTAAATTTTAGCAAACCCATCTGTGTATGATGTGGCTAGACTAAAACTATGCAACCATTGATGTATGCAAAAGGATAAATGCAATAGAGGGATTCGGCAGCCGTTGAGTTTCCTTGCTGAGAACGGAAACTTGATAATTGGTGGTTGGATCAATGACGGCATTTAGGCAATTATGTGAGCTGTACAGTGCTTGGACTAGATCCATCAATAATTAATCTCTGAATAGCTTCCAATGAGAATACAGAACACTGGTACATCAATGAACGTGTTTGTTGTTCAATACCGATCGGCCAAATACTATACGTAACTGTTCAAAATTATCAGGATGAGAAGATCTGCAAGAAACAAGATCCTATACTGGCTCTGGCGTTAATGGGCTGTGCAACTTTACCATACGCCACCATCGTTATTTCTCCTATATACGTGCCATTTTTGTTGAAAGCTCGCAAGTTTTCCAAACTACTTCGTATGTGCTTCTCTCTCTTTCTCTACCATTCATATCTTTAGGCACGTGGCATCAGCTTAAATATGTTTTGACTCCATCGAGAGTAGTTTTGTATGGAAGCTGATCGAATTGCCACCGTCATCGTTATACGTATACAAGATTGGAAGGTTTTTCGGTTCCCCAGACAGTGATTACGGTCCATCAGTGTCATTGGAAACGTTTATATACTAAATCTGACTTGTATACAGCAGTATATTATTACTTGTCGACGCAGATTTTATCACGTTTACAGTGGTGCTTAGCAATAATTAGTAAGTTCACCTCTGATGCTCATTATAAATGATCCATCAATTTATATGATACATTTCGTTTTTATATAGAAATTAAGACTAAGTTTACTATGGCTTTTCTTAAAAAAAAAGAAAAAAAATCCTGCAATTATGCTCCAGTTTCTTTACTACGTTCGTCATTGAATTTTTGTATTGAATCAATATGTAATATTTTTGCATCATTGGTAGTACAGTTTACCACTTGTCACCCGGCATTGAGACGCTACCGCGTCCTTTGATATTACGTAGACAGGCGTACAGACATCGATGTACGCATACATACTTCAACACGTTGACAGCGGTTCTCATCCATTTGCATAAGACCATGAGGCTGCTGGGTTCTCGACTCACTCGAATGGCAAGGGGTAGCGTACTCTTATACTCTCGTGCAGTACGCGTGTATATATATATATATATGAGTAGACCGTACACATATACACGTAGAGGTAAATACAAACACGGGAATTGAAGGAGGGTTGGTAAAATCGAGAAGAGAAACAGGGAAGATACGGTGAGATAGGAAAGGACGCGATATCCACGGAGCTCGTGCGTAGTGGTAGTATAGTACGACCAATACTACTATTTTCAATACGGTGAGGGTGTTTGAGGGGTTGAGGCAAGGGAGGTTGACACAAGAGACCGAGAGCGAGCAGGAGCGAGAGAGAGAGGGAGAGATAAATGAGAGAGACGAGAAGGAAAAAGGCAAAGAGAGAGAGAGAGAAGGAGAGAGCGAGAGAGAGAGAAGGAGGCGGGAGGGAAAAAGGCAAAAAGAGAGAGAGGGAGAGAGAGAGAGAGAGGGATAGTCGAGACGATTCTGCGCCCTCAGCACCGACCAAACATGTCCGCCCTCGTTCTTCGGGGTTGAGAGATGTGCGGCGCGCCATCGTGCGCTACCTTAAAAATCCGGCGTCTAGTCCCCGGCGCGCGTTCGTGGGCGTTAGTGAGTGACGGAAAAGTAAAAAAAGGAGGATAAAAGAATAGGAAAAAAAAAAGAACAAAAAAATATCTATAGAACCGGAAGTGACAGGGCGAGATAGGAATAAATAATA
>JABMBV010001925.1:0-11413 GCA_018906735.1 Mesochorus sp. PSUC_FEM 10030011 | reverse complement strand
TATATTTATAAAATATTCATTCATTATAAAAAAATTACTAAAATTCGTAAATTGCAGCGTTAATAAAAATGTTTTTCAAACCAGTTTGCTGTATATTAAAGTTGCAGCTGTTCACGAATTTCACGTTTAAAATTGTTACCTTTAATAACGCGTCTCTCGATCATTTTTTTTTAACCCATATTGTATTTGAAAATAATGAAATAAAATAATTTTTCCCCAAGTTATGAATTGAAAGGAAAAAAATTGACAAATATTCTGGGAACTGTAAAAAACATTTCAAAAATTAAAAATAGGTGGAGAGTTCTATTTCTATAAAGAACAAACAAAAAATATATACTGAAAAAATTCATCTATTTCGCATAAAACATTCCAATAATTTTTTTATCGATTTTTTAATGTCTTTACCGATTTTAACCACCAACATACAATACTAAAAATTAATAAACGAAAATAATACTCTACATCTACAGTTTTCGCAGAAAGATTTTTTATTTTTTATATATACGAACGGTGCGGAATAATACTGAGGAAAAACATCGGAAGATTGATGTATTATAACGATGCGTAAAGGACACAGGGGGTATTGAAACGTGGCATATACAGGTACGTATTCCTGGCACGAGAGCTCACCGAGGCATATCGTTATATAGCCGGGTGTAATAACAATTTATCGGAAGCAGCTATCCCATATGCGTCCCATCGTTTACGCGGATGTGGTGCGGAGAAAAGGGAGGTGTACACGCGTGATGCGATACTATACGAAACCATCTTGGGTTATTATACCGCAGAAGTAAATAATTTATTGCACGCTCGAAGTACGGCAAAGGCCGGAGGCCGCTAACATTTATTATAATCACTATTATCGTTATTAATGTTATTATTATTTTTGTTACGAGCGCGCATCACAAAAGCACACATTTGTCGCCTATGCAATCCGGATTCAACACAAAGTCTCCTTCCTCGCATTTTTTTCACTTCCTGTCTAACCCCACTATATGTCGATTAAATTGATCAATCTGGATGTGATAGGAAGTATAATGGATCCTACAGCCAATTGCGGAATTTGCGCCATCACCTGTATACACTCACATGCCATTTGTATCGAAATAACTGTGCATGCACATATTTATAGGTCTCGTAGTGTTCCAACGACGGCATACAACGTCGAATCAGTGGCGGACATGGATTTTTATGGACACGGGGCGTTACGGATTCTTTTTTTTTTTGGTCACTCCGTTCTGTAGGTTTTTAGGTATATGAGATTGTCGACAATATGTGTGTATGTATGTGTGTGTTTTACCTTCGTTGAAAACCGCAGAATCGGCTGGGAAACGAAAAGCTACCGATCTATACTGAATAAAGTACGATTTCAGCGATTGCTTTTCCGGACGTTAACGGTGTATGTTCGTCCATACGAGCGGACTCGTATGTACGATAATGCGTCCATTTATTCCAGCGGAGGGACAAAGAGAGTGGTGGTGAAACACGGAACGTTATGGTCATCATCGTCAACGAAAATTGTGAAAACGAGCGATCGCCCTATCGCGCCGTCTATAATTTAAGTAATGCTCATCGACGCGCAGCGTGGCATAAACGACGGTGATTTTCCACGTTAGGTTTATCGAGATCTATATTCAGATATAGTTACACGTATTGCAACGATGTATACAATGTACAGCGTTCATTTTGCCGCGTTCGATATCGAATATGGTAGCCTCGCAACCCGCAATCGCGATACGAAATTGAGCTGTGAGTTATCTCGTGACTGAAAATGGCAGCCGAATAGGAACTTTTTTTTTTCGAGAGAGAAAAATAGATAAAGAAAGTTTATGTTTTTTTAGTATTTTTTTTTTTGGTTTTACTCTGAAATTATTTTCTTATGAAGCTTCACTATTTTATACTCCGTTAAATATGTGCTCGGGGTACGGATGAATGGAGGGTATGCCAGAGACTGAGAAGGGAGTGGGGACACTGAGATTAAGTATTTCGCTGGCCTCTTTCACTTTGATGTTTGCGTTCCAATGGTACTCGAGACAAGCCTGCACTATTGTATATATTTATATAAAAGTGTGCACCGAACCAGGCACCCTCTCTCGTAATAGCTGTACATTAATTAATACCACAGTCGCCAAGTAAGCGGACATTGTTTTCTCTGTTCAATAAGAACATGGTCAAAAGCATGCGACGTTGAAGGCCAAGTATAATAATCCGAAAAAAATCGTGCTAATCCTTGGTGGTATTTCTTTTTAAACACCGAACTCTCACTCTCTCTCTCTCTTGCACTTTCGTATTACAAAAAATCATTTAAATACAAATAAAATTGCATGTATTTAGAAAAAATATCTAAGGTTATGTATAAAAAAAATGACAACAGTAAATAAGAAAATTCCCTCCGAATTTTCCATTTTTTAAATTTACTTTGAATTCAACGGTTTTCGGACAAGCTCGCAGTATAATAAAGTACGCGATGGATCGAGAGATTTTAACATTACACTTTTCTCCAGTAATTCAGTATCAAGACGCTACCGCGTCTCTTGATACAGGTAATTCATAATTGGTGATGCATTTTAAGCTTCTAAAATGTTTCAACTGATGCTCGAAACGTCGTCTGAGAAAGAAACGAATTCCCTGCTGTTGTCCCTCTTGTCTCGAAACGCTTTGTGCCGATATATACTTTCAGAATTATGTACAGGGGATGTAGCACTCGCAATACGCCCCAGTCATCGAGTTAGGCTACGTCCGAGTACACACTTTGCAGAAAACCTGTCCGGCGTAAGCGTTTATGCTCCGACGCTCGTTTATACATCTCCGGAGAGCTTGGATTCTCTTCTTGTTTAGCCTTCAACGTTTGTATCTCTATTAATACGTATTTATATGCATCTATATGTGTATATATATATATATTGTTCTGCTAATAGTGGTGCAGCCAGCCCATATAGAACGCCAGAACACAGAGAACTGATGTATCACGCTACAACGATTTACACCGCTGCTCAACGCGTTCAGTCGTCCACATCGTCGCCCGATAATTAACTCGACTCCGTGGTACATCCAGCCACATCTCTCTCCCGGATCCCCGAGAATGGTTTCGGAAGTTGTACACAGAGAAAGAGAGGAGAGAGAGTGAGAGAGAGTGGGAACGAGAATCTCGATGAGCAAAACCAATCTGTCTCCGACGCTACATTACTTTCGACCTTTATTTTTTCTGAATCGCACACCAAATTTTCATATACATTTTGAGAACCTGCGTAAAAAAAAGGATTCGTTTCATTTTTTAATTAAAAAAAAAAAAAATTGTGCATCGCATTCGACTGGATGTTATTCCACTCGTTATCAATATGTTCATTTTTTAATTAATTTCGCGATCTCTTCATATTGACCTAAAATTTCAGAAAATCCTATGGTTTTATAGGTCTTGAGCCAAGGGAAAAAATATATGCATGTAGGTTTTATTTTTGTTTCTCTTCTTCCTTCCCGATTTTAAAATACCATAGAATTTATAAAAATGTTTCATTTGTGATGATTAAGAGGTGTTTTCAATAGATTTTCTCGAAAGAATAAAATACCTCAATTATTTATTTTTGAATATCTCAATTATTGTGCACGTGGTTGGCTGTTGAAAATCGACGAAAATTATTGCGGTTCGCGAGATATAATACAGAGAGAAAAAATATCCAATCCACTTAATTACCGACCTAGGATCGAAGATAACTTTCAAGCGAAAATTAAATTAAACCATATTTTCAAGTATCGTTATTCTATTACGAACTCATTGTTTTTATAATGGATGAGAAAAGGGAGAGAGAGAGAGAAAGAGAGATGAATCAATCGTGGAGTGAATGAAAAAATAATTTTTATCCAAGTGCACTTCGGTAATTACTGTCATGAATTTGAGTAGCTCGTTCAATCACTCGTCAAACGAGTATACGCCATTGTTTGAGAATTAAAAAAAAAACACGTGTATATTATACATATAGTATATATAGTTGTATATACATTTTAACTCTTTTTCTCTCATTTTTTTTCATGAAACCACGTTATAGCTGCGGGTATACACATGAAGCCAATTTAATTCCATCGACTGATCCAATCAACCGCTAGCCTGCACTTTGTCAAATATACTACAGCTGTATATTCCCTGCATATTGTATATATACAGTAGCTCACGATATATTCATTCGACTGTATTAAATTCATCGTTACACAAAAGAATATGCTACGATTGTCGCAATTTTCATCAACATCAATTTTCCCGAATAGCATCGAGAAAACCTGCGACACAAATCAGACCCTTCGCACACAACTTAGCCTCGATCGTTGCCCTCTCGGTGAGCATTTGTTAACGGTTCGCTCCAAACACGGCGTTTCTCCGCGCCATCACTCGTTATAGTCAAAATCCATGATCGATAGAGGCCCAATCGCGTCATTCAATCTGCTCGCGGTCAGCGCGAGGGAAAAAAAACGTGTTTGTACAGCTAATAGGTTTGACAGAAAAAGAAAAAAACATTGGCCGAAAGCATCATTGTCCTTCGGGTTTCATTTTTTTTTCTCTGACCCCATTTTCATCGAGTGAGGTTCAACAAAAACTGAGGATAAAAACGGAAATGTACATCGATATATATATACGTATAATCGCGTATATTAAAAAGACAAAGTGGGAGGAGGTTGACTGTTTTTAATTGTCAAACTTGTCCAATTAATATGGGCTGTGTGGGGGCCGATGGTGAGCTAAAAAGAACGGAAGATATAACGATATATAAGCTTGCGAGAGGCGGAAATAAAAGGGATAACGAAAGAAGAAAAAAAAAACATAAATTGTCCAGTGGATTCTATAAAATCATCCACCGTCCCGTTCGTCAGCTCATATACACAGTCACTAGAAGGAGTCCAATCCCGACCTCGAACAGTGACTCAACTTCCTTTTCAACCACCGGAACCTTCCGTAACTTCCTCGAAAACTCGTCTGGCCAGCGAGATGAGGCTGGTCGCTAATGAGTGTCCATTGAGGTGAGACAATGGCCGGCAACTTTCCTTTGTGTTAATTAATGAAATAACATTATTAAAACTAGAAAACGAAAGGAGAAGAGAGAGAAGGAGGGGAAAGAAGATCGAGAGTAAAGAGGAGCGAAGGGATGCTGGTAATTTGACCCCAGGATACGACATTCACAATATTTAAACGAGAGGGAAGGTTGCACAAATATCAATGGTATTGAAAATTAACTCGGAACTTTTCAGACGTAACGAGAGTCGCGTGGAAATCTCGTTAACGGGCGAACAGCTCACTTTTCGAATTACTTTTTTTTTCTCCATGATAAAAAAAAAATAGACTAATTTTATCGCACAAACAAAATTATTCATTTAGAGTTTGAATTTTCGTGTTAAAATGTTGTATGGATTTAACTTACCAATTAAATCATCGAATTAACACAGGTTCTTGATCCAAATGGCACCGACACACACACACACACATGTGCCGCAAGATTAATTCTACTCTCTCAGGCGTTACATTTTTTTTCTCGCCCTCCTGAGCACACCAGTGCCGCTTTCGCCGATTTTCTCTCCCCACATATATCTCCTCCTCAGGAGCGATAAAAAAAAATTAAAAAAAAAAAAACACGAGTGCAGCAGTTCCCGCGACGCGATCTCGGTGAATCAAGCAGCCGGATATTTTTGTACACGCTTGAATTATTCAAAGATGGCGAATTGACTTTTGTAAAACACTCGACCGGTACATCGAGCGTTAATGAACGGATGAAGAACGCCACGGCGGCCATTTTATTTTTCTTCTATCCCTCCTACGGGAATGTGTACGTTTTTGAGAAATTGGAGAAGCATGAAAGAAAAAAAAATGTCATTGCGGGCTTACAAAGGCGAGGCAAACCGTGCTCCAAAAGTTATATTGCGATTACCAGAGAAAGAGGCTGTCATTGCTAAAGTGCTGAAAGCGAAAAGGTATCAAAGACCGTTCTCGTCCTTCCCGTGGGCATTCAACCCTTTTTTTTCTCAAAACCATCGGCATGTGACAAATTCTGACGATTAAAATTTAAATATACGTTAAAGGGATAGAAACCAAATGAAATAATACTTTTAAAAAATACATAGACTTCGGGTCAATAGTTAAAAAAAATGTATTTTTTTCACAAATATTATATTTTATAGATTCCATAATAACTTTTTCAATCCAAAGCGAAAAAAATACATACATATATGTAATTTCAGAAAACAAAAGATAATTCCGTGCTAAAAGTGCCACAGACACGCGATAACGCCGTTAAAAAAAATTACTGAATCCTTCAATAATTCTCTCCTCCTTCATATGTCGCATAAATACTTGTTTCATGTTACGTATATATACCTTGTATAATATGCGTAATAGTCCACCTCCTCGGGTGTTTTATGCTTGGAATGACGAAAGAAAGATAGATAGAGAGAGAGAGAGAAAGAGGATTTGGTATACGCAGAAGAGCGCGTGGGTATATACATATACGAATATATTCGAGCACACTCGTTTATTGTGGCCAATTAAATATTAAACCAACCGCAAACGGGTGTGCTGCGAGAGGGATTGGTGGTCGAGAGGGTGCATATGAGGGAGGGAGGGAAAGAGAATTTTCCCCTCCCGTTTTCCGTATGCATGCGGTGCCGGGGGAGGGAGTATGGGAGCAAGGAATGCATAGTGAGATAGGCTTTGGGAGGATAGAAAGAGACAGAAAAAGAGAGTCACGCGACACTGCATTATTGAGAGCTAGCTCTGGGTAGATGAATTTTTAAGTTTTACGAGCGTCAGATAAAAGTGGCGTAAAACAGACTCGAGCGCTTATCATTGCGGACACCGAAGCGTGTTAATAATTAATAAAGACAATACATTGTGCATGTACCATTGAATATTTTCTGTACATCAACAGAGGGTTTGTATAATCGACTGCTGGTATTAAGGACTGAACACGCTAACACGCGCTCTTTCCTTTATGGTTATACCATCGTAGATCAGTTTTATATACGCAAAATATCGAGAGTTACAACACGAATATGTGCGATATAGTTTCTCTATATAGCCTCTGAATACGTGAAACAATAATTTATAATCTCAATATCAACTTCCATTAAAAGCTTTCGTATAAATTGTAACGATAGATTTTAATGATGCAATTTTCGTATTATAATAATAACTCAAATCGATAAAAATAATCGAACGAACAATCGTATATAAATGACTGCATTTTCTTTATTTTATAATATACCCAAAACCGATTTAATCCGATTACGTATATATATATACGTTAAAAAATCAAAAGTTATCGTGAATATATAGGCTCTCCAAAACAATAATTAATTTATTCGAAAATTATGTTATCACAAGCTTATGCGGTGATTGTAAGCGTTGAGCTTTGGAGAGTTTGCTTATTTCCGTTAGTTTACGGCTTTTGAACGATATATATACATATATTCAAAACGTCAAAAGCTCTCTGAATCTTCTATGCATACGTATAAAGCAGTGTAGCACCAAGTCCTTGTACCAACGTCGTCGTCGTCGTCGTCGTCGTCGTCGTCGTCATTATTCCTTGCACGCGCAATTTTGAATCTCTGTAAATGAAGGCATACAGCACGAGCGTTGCTTCTGCCGCGGCCCGACCTAATCGGATCATAATTTCGTGGATAATTCGACGGGAACCCGGGGACAATTTCACATTCCTAGCCAGGCAAAGACGACGACGACGACGACGACGACGAAGTTCATAGCTGTGTGTTTCTGATGCTTTAGTGGATGGAATCCTTCCCCCACGTCACTACCACCCTCACTACTAGCGGCTCGCGTGGCTTCGACAACGATATAGGAAAGACGAAAGGTAGAGCATTTCGAGGTTTCGCTTCCTCCGTCTCCCTCTCTCTGATTTTCCATCCTGCAGCACATCACACATCCCTAACTGACTCTATAACCCCATCCTTCGGGGATGAACGGTGCGCGCGGTGTGCAGAATCCCCTCTTCGACGCTCCCGCAGCACACAGTACGTGACCGCATATCCCTTTATACCTTTCCAGCTTCACCTCTTGCCCTCTGACATATCCAACGTATATCGGTGAATCTTCCATTTCTCCTTGCTATACCAAATCATCATCTCTCTCTCTCTGATTCATGCACGCTGCCTCCGAACGGACTAAATCACCATTCGATATGATTTTTTGATTAATATAATATCGATCGCAAATCCTTCTCGGATTCATTCGAAAGCTAAAAGAGCCGCTATTCGATCAACAGAGTATACGAGTATAGGTGGGAAAAAAAACGCAAATTATTCTCTGAACACGCATAAAGTTGCTGCGGTGCTTTCGATATTTTCTTATTGCTTTACCCTTGCCGCACGATCTCCATCCCGTTTTAACTTATCCTTTTTTCACATCCCTCTGATTTTCCCTCTCAAATCTCAACCGGGCTCACTCCCCTCGTTCGTGCCGTCCTCTCCCTTCCAACTTTCTCTCTCTCTTTCTCTTTATCCCTCTCTCCCTCTCTCCCTCCCTCTCTCTCCCTCTCTTTATATGTGACTTTCTCGCTCAAAATATATCTAACCCACATTTCTGTTTCCCTCTCGCAATCTAACCATGTACCCTTCGGGCCGCGCATCAACAGACTCGTGCAATCAGTTGCCGTAATGCCGCGATTCAGAGTTCATCAGAGCGGCCATTTTCCTGACACCCCTTATTACCGCCATTTTGTCGAGGCCTCGGAAACTCGCACACCGTGCCCTATCACCCCTCGCTCAACACACAAACCAAAACACAGTTATACCGAAATAGTATATATCTATATGCTGTTCGGCGAAAGTTCCACTCGTGGTAGAACTGCGCTTCGTTGTGCACGTATTTACCCCACACTGGACCATCCCTTGATCCAAGAACGTGATGGTGCAGAAGTCCTGATCACGACATAGCTTTCGTTACATTTCTGTGTGAAAGATGTTGCGGGCTTCAGGGTAAAGTGCACGGTTATACATAGGATGCAGAAAGACGCTATCGAGCATGTTCTTGTCTCCTTTGCGGTGAAGCGGCTGAACCCGGAGTTGCGGTTGACTCGGAAAGTCCTTGGCGATATCGCATGAGAGAAAGCTCCCGAGTTTAGGTGTCGTAACTGGACTCATTCGATCGTGAAACCTGATGCGATTAACGACGCATTGTTTGCCACAATGTGTCCTCTCTCTCTCTCTCTCTCTCTCTCTCATTCCAGAGTCACGACAACGACGCTGATGACGATGCTGACACTGCGGTTTACCCGGTCGCGTCACACGCCAAGATATATCGAAGCGTCAGCTCTGAGGTTTCCTCGAAGGAGAATAGAGACTGCCGATATGAAGAGCTACTGGATTAACTAATTTCATTTGTAGTAGCATCGAGCGGCCTCGATTAATTTTTCTAAAAAAAAAGTTTTCCTAAAGAGGAATCTCAATTAAAAGAAACCTTTATATTTTATATTTTGCTGACTCAATTCTCAGTATGTTCAATTGTAACAGCAATCATTCATCAAGTTCTTTCCCTGTCGCGTTAAAATAACTGCTAGGCGTTGTTCGATTGGAGATACTGTCCATCTCATTCTCTCCCACTTTTTTTCTTTTTAGAGAAGATCAGACCACGAAAAAAAACGAAAAAAACGATTCATTCGTCGAAGCTTAGCAGCCCCATCGTCGATCCTAATTCCCCCTGTGATCCTCAGAGCGCGCGATGCCTCGTGTGACGACTGCTGTTACAGGGAACCAATGTTTGGCTCAGCCGTACACTACCGGAGTCTCGAACGACAGGGAGGAATTTGGTCCTGGTAGACCATCGTTCACCTTCCCTCTGTCTCTTATTCCCGTTCATGCCCTTCTGAATCTCGTCTCGCTTCGAAAAAGATAAAGAGAGTAAAAGGCGTGCTAAGGTTTTGTAGTGATTCGGGTCGTACACTCGATAGCACACATCCGAAGAGATTACCGCGCGACTGTGAGAGAACGAATAACTTGGAGAATGCAAGAGCTAGTCGAATGTGAGACGAGTCGTGATTCCTTGCGACAGAGACACCGCCAAGATCAAACCTTCCAAAGCTCGATCTATATAGATATACGAGTACACACACCACTTATATATATATAGAATGAAAGATCTGCTCCAGTAATCCTTGCAATGTGGTTCCACCGAGGAGATCTACGGGTGTTATTTATCCAAAAGCCCTCGAGCTTCGATAATACTTTAACGAATTCAACAATAAAACGCCACCAATTGTACGGAGAGAGGTAAACACGACGTGTAATCCTATCGCAAAAAACATCGTATTAATCTTTCGATTGTACAAAAAAAGCTTGAACCCGAAAGAATTCGGTTCCTTAATTATTTTTTAAATTTTTTACGCACCAAAAAAAAGAATTTTTCTTATTGTTGATATTTGATATTGATATTGTTGATACGAGTATTGTTGAATTTTTATTTTTTTTTTATTATTTACCACAAAAATTTACCAAAAGAAAAGCCCAATTGTTAATGGCCAAAGTTTCGACAATGTTCTAACGACGACAATAATAAAATTTAGTTCTTGCGGTTACCATCGAGACGGAAAAAAAAATAGTCGTCATCTCAAAATTCTCTGTCTCTCGTACCCCTGGGAATGGTTTATTTAAACGACCTCGGACCGCTTTAACGGACCATCGCGCGTGCTCGTCTCACATCACCCCTCGCAGCAGCAAAATCACTATATAGTATAGTACAGACAAGTCCTCGTATAACAATATGCAGATTCGGAAAATGAAATTAGAAAGATAGATGCAAATTTGCGAAACGGCTCGGCATTCCCTCTGAACCGATATACCGCAGCGAGCCAGGACTTTACACGCGCATGAAGACCGATCGAGAGTTAGACGTGTAGGAAATACGACAAATTGCGAGAGACAAACCATACCGTACAAAATTCGCCCCTATATATATCTAGCGCGCATATATCTATCCCGCACCTAACGATAACCCAATTTTCCCAATCCGCCTTTTGTTGTCGCATCCGAGAACAACATGAATACCGATCATCAGTCTCGTAATCAATGTTTCTCCATATATGAGGCAACACCGTACACGCATACCGACGTCACGATACCGTAAATAAAATTCAATGTACAGTTTACGGCAAGCTCGGCGCTCGATATGTTCCTTTTTCTTTCTTCTATAACGCAATTATTTCTCCGGAATAATATTAAAAAATTAAAATTAAAGAAAAAAAAAACAATTGCGACGAAAAATGAAGGGATACAAAAACAAATAAACGTAATTTACAACGTGTGTAAGAAAATAATGGTAAATGTAAAATTTTTTTTCAATCATTCGTCCGAATCGAGAGTAAAAATTTTCACTGAAAAGAATTAAGCTTCGACATCCGTTCATCACCTTTGGATAAATAAATAT